>ML868480.1:0-18988 GCA_009831015.1 Picea engelmannii
GAATGAAAAAACCATAGACATCTAAAAATCCTAACCCTAGGATATGAAACACCAAAAATTATGTGGGCCCCTATGGGTAAGTTGGTACCTCAACTTCCTAGGGTCGTAACTTTTTCATACGACCTCTGTTTTAGGCACGTGATAGCCCGTTGGAAAGCTATTTTAGAGAATTACACAGTGCGTCGTCAAACTGTGACTCTATCTATACCTTGACTTTGGGGAGCCAAAAAAACACTGTTAAGGGCCCCAAAATGGCCCTGGAAGTACATCAAGATGTGTTGACATGAAAAAATACCAAATAAGCTAGTTGGATTAGATGTGAGGCCACCAATATCCACCTAGAATATGTGTAGGGGTTCAGAAAACCCCAGAAGTGTAGAACCCACAATTACAAAGAAGTACAAAAGAACGTGTTGAGCTAAAAATTGTCAAGAGGAGCCAATTTGAATAGGTGGGTGGCCACAAATATCCACCTGGATCATTTCAAGAGAGTTTCGATAAAAAATCCATAGATGTGAATGACTAATGATGAAAATGAGACAACATGATGAACATTGATGAAAACATGGATGATATCAAAGATTATGTGGGGACATAAGGACTCGTTGAGTCTTGAAACCATCACATACCATAAAGGCATGTGTCTAGTGTAACCATGTCAAATTTAAATGCATACAGGAATAGTTTGAAGAAATTTCAATGTTGGCCCCATTCACTACTCACAGTGCGACATCGATGGATGACATTGGTGATTGGCATGTTGGAAGACGTTCCATGAAATTTCAACAGAGTTTCGACAAATCCCTAAATCCCCTAACTCTTTATTCATTAACCTTTAAATCCTTAAGCCCTAATCCCTAAAACCATAAGCCCTCAACCTTATTTAATCACTAATCCCTTAACACAAAAGCCATAAATCCCCTAACCCTTAATCCATCGACCCTTAAACACTTAAACCCTAATCCATAATCCCTTAATCCATACACCTCTATGCCCTAAGAAATTAAACATTAGTCCCCTAGCCCATAATCCCTAAGTCATTAACCATTAAAATACCTAACCTATAAGCTCCAAATCCCTTATCTCTTAACCCTTAATCCCTTAAACCCTAACCCCTGATCCCTTAACCCTTAATCCATGTACCCAAAATACCTAAATCCCACAATCCTCAAAACCCCTATCCACTTAACCCTAAACAACTCAACTAATTAACTATTTATGCACATCCAGTGCTAAACCCCATTCATTGTTGACCATGTGGAATTGGTGGATGAAATTGGTGATGGGCGTGTTGGAAGACTTTCCATGACATTTCAAGAGAGTTTCAACAAGTGTTCCGCAGATGTGAATGACAAATTATTACAATGAGACTACATGATGAACATTGATGTAAACATGGATGATCTCAAAGATTATGTGGGGACATCAGGAATCCTTGAGTCTTGAAACCTGCGCATACATCAAGGCATGTGTCTATTATAACCATGTCAAATTTCAATGTATACAAGAATAGTTTGAATAAATTTCAACATCGGCCCCATTCATTGCTCACTGTGTGACATCAGTGGATGATATTGGTGTTTGGCGTGTTGGAAGACGTTCCATTAAATTTCAAGAGAGTTCTCACAAATCCCTAAATACCCTAATCCCTGATCCATTGAACCTTAAAGCCTAAATCCCTAATCCCTAAACTATTAATCCCTCAACTTATTCAATCATTAATCCCTTAACACAAAAGTCATAAATCCCCTAACCCCTAAGCCATCGACCTTTAAACACTTAAACCCTAATCCCTAATCCCTTAATCCTTAAACCCCTATACCCTAAGCACTTAAAAATTAATCCCTTAAGGCATTAACCATTAAACAACCTAACCTGTAAGCACAAAATCCCTTAGATATTGAACCTTAATCCCGTAAACCTTAATCCCTAATCCATCAATCCCTAATCCCTTAACCCTTAATTCCTATACCCTAAATCTATAAATCCCATAATCCTCAAAACCCCTATCCACTTAACCCCCAACACCTCAAATAATGAACTATTAAGGAACATCTAACACTAAACCCCATTCACTGCTCACTGTGTGAAATTGGTGGATGACATTGGTGATGGGCATGTTGGAAGACATTCCATGACATTTCAAGAGAGTTTCGACAAGCATTCTGTATATGTGAATGACGAATGATGACAATGAGACTGTATGATGAACGTTGATGCAAATGTGGACGATATCAAAGATTATGTGGGGACATCATGCATCCTTGAGTCTTTAAACACTCACATATTTTCAAGGCATGTGTTTAGTCTAACCATGTCAAATTTCAATGCATACAGGAACAATTTGAAGAAATTTTAACATTGGCCCCATTCACTACTCATCATGTGACATTGGTGGATGACATTAGTGATTGGCGTGTTGGAAGAAATTCCATGAAATTTCAAGAGAGTTCTGACAAGTCCCTAAATTCCCTAACCCTTGATCCATTGACCCTTAAAGCATTAATCCCTAATCCCTAAACCCTTAAGCCCTCAACCTTAGTTAATCACTAATCCCTTAACACAAAATATCTAAACCCCCTAACCCCTAAGCCATCAACCCTCAAACACTAAAACCCTAATCCCTAATCCCTTAATCCATAAACCCCTATTCCCTAAGCACTTAAACATTCATTCCCTAGCCCATAATACCTAAGCCATTAACCATTAAACTACCTAAATCGTAAGCACCAAATCCCTTAGCTCTTGAACCTTAATCCCTTAAACCCTAACCCCTACTCCATTAACCCTTAATCCCTGTACCCCAAATCCCTAAATCTCATAATCCTCAAATCCCCTATCCACTTAACCCCCAACAAATCAACTAATTAACTATTTAGGCTAATCTGGTGCTACATCTGATGCTACTTATGGTGAAATTTCTGGTGCTACATATGATGCTACTTCTGGTGCTACATATGATGCTACTTTTGGTGCAATTTTTGGTGCTAAATGGGGCACTAAATCAGGTGCTAAAAGGGGCACTATTTACAGTGGTAAAGGGGGCGCTATTTTCGACATTAAAGGGGTGCAATTACTGGTGCTATTTTCAACACTATTAGCGCCTAAATTTTGTGGTCGACACAAAAAATGCCATAAATAGCTCCATGCAGATAAATAGCATCAACTTTTTCAAAAAAATGGAGAAAAATACACTTTAACCAAATTTGGAAGAATAAAAGGGAGAAAATCACAGGGATTTGTTGTATTGACATTTCCAATTATCATAGGTTAAAGAAAAATAATAACTAACCTATAATATTCAAGGTTATACTTATTTATAGCCAAGTCACTTGACAAGGTCATTCTTGATTGAGTGCCAATTTGGTTGGCTAGTTTGATCTAATCAAATTTAATCTTTCTTTTGTATTATTACATTTTGTGGCCCAATGCATTGTGTTCTTTAATTAAAATATTAGGGTGTGTTCACACCCAACACTCATCCAACCTTGGAATGCTTGGTATGATCCTCCTTGCTACATCAAGTGGTTTGATTTACCAGTGTGTGCTTGATTAGTTTGGCATGTCTCCATCTAAATATCTATCATGTTCCTTCCATTTCTCGACTATGGTTAATTTCATTTAGTTGCAACCAACTCTACTCAATATTCCTGAACTTGGTCTTTAAGTTCAAGTAGTGTTGGTTCTTTCTTTGTGATACTAAGATGGTAGGACTTGAGTATCTCTATTTCATCCTATATTCTACAAGTTCATCATAACCTTGTTTTCTATAAGATGGACTTTTGGCCCACACTTTTATATACTTTTCAACCTAACATGCATTTGAAACCGATATTTCTTACAACCATAATCTGAATATTTTTTCGGCCTTTCTGGTCACTTGATTGGAAATTTCTTCTAGTTGTAGGAATTCTCTCCTTCATTATCCATGAGCAAGCTAACACCCATTTTATCATGATGTCAATATGCCTCCTAATATAGGGTAGATGCAATGTCTACCATGTTTCTTTTTAGGTATTTTTCTAACAAAATCACTTCATTGACTCTACATTATAATAGGTATCTCTCCACATCAAAATTATTTGTAGGGTACTTATCGAGTTTGTTAACTAGGTGTAGTTTCATATGGATATCTAAGAGTTGGAATGGATTCCCTTGTAACTTCCTATGGCCCTTTGTGATTTTTTTTGTGAATTCATCTCTTGTCACACTTTCTTTATATACCTTAGCTATTATGTGGTGAAGATATTTAGTGTGTGCCATCCATGTCAAATATAACTTCATTGGAACCTCCTTTACTACTATATATGTTGTGTTAGTCACATCTCATATCTCATCTTTTGCAGGGATTCCAAGCTCAACTTCCAAGGTTGAAAATTAATTTTTAGCTTATTGAAGTGTATACCCAACCATTGCTTATAATATCCTTATCATCCGGTCCTTGTCCCTTACTTCAACTTGTAGCTCCTAAGAATTTCATTTAACAATTGGTGGGAAAATTTAAAATGTTCTCAAGCTTCATCTACCAAAGTTTGAGTGCTGGTGGTTTTATTTGGATAGTTTATGGACCCATTGACAATTAAGGCTATGTGGAGGTGTTCAAGATGATGTTTGTGGTTTTCAGCATACCTTATCTAACATCAAAGGTAATCTCCACTCTTATCCAATCACCTATTTTGATTGTATTTCCTTTTCATAGGACCATGACTTCGATCATTGTCTCTCTTCTACAAGACTCCTCGTATAAATCCAAAAATCCATTCTTTCATTTTCCCAACAATCATAGTTGAATATCCTCATATTGAAAAATTGACAACAGTTGGTCTATTTTCATTGAATTAAGTGGTGCCAGTCCCAAAATTGATGTTAGGTTGGTGAATGGGGTTTTCCCATAGTACACCTTTGCACTTTTTTGATATGTGGTCTTTTTTTCTACCTTTACTAGTTTCCCAAATTTTGATTTAACCCCCCTTGGTCTCATGCCATCTCCCTCTGTGGATTGAATTATTGGAGGTTGTCCTTCCAATGCTAAGTTGTTTAGTTGATGAATGTGTATGTTTCCCTTTTAAATCCCCTAATTGTATCATTGTTGTTATGGGTTGGGTCCAATTGCACATGGTTTGACCAAGCTCCTCAATGGGTCAACTCATGCTTGCTCTTTTTTTTGGGTCACTTAATGTTCTTGTATCTTATTTATTTAGAGCTTTTTTTTATTGTGCTATGAATGTTTCATACTAGAAATATCAAACTTGGATATTTTATTCCCCCATCATATCCTTCATGATTTTCCCTATCATCCCTTGTGATATATTTTCTCCAATGGTATTCTCTTGTTCTTGGGATTGTTGGTCATGTTTCTTAATCTATTCAACAACTTCATTGACATTCATTTTTTTGTGTGTTTTCTCATTGACTTCCCTTTCCTTTCTTTCTCATTCAATATCTTCCTCGATGTTTCTTTATTCTTTGGCCTCTTTTATATATTTCCTTTGTCTTTCAACCACTTTGTCATCCTTCCTATTTTCTTATGCTTTGGCATTTCTCTCCCTTTCAACCTATTCTTTTTATTTTCTCTCCTTTTCTACTTGCTCTTGAGTCTATATCTTTTTCTTGACAACCCCATTATCTCATCTTCAAGCCCATTATTCCTTCTACTTCTCTTCCTTTGTTTCATTCCAAAGTGTATTCTCATGCACTTTGATGGTGTATATATATATTGTTTAATGAGGTTGGCGAGGGAGTCAATATCAACTAGGTCCCTTTTAGTTGGTTTCTTGTTGGATCATATATTGACTCTTTCTCATATCTCTATAAGCTTAGCATTGATCATAATTAACAACCATTAATATGCCCCAATATTTCTGGTTTATGTTTGAACCTATATGGTGTTTGTTGGGTTGTCATTATCTTTTTTGACAAATGTTCATATTGTGATATGATGTCACATTGATCAATTGTCCCATTTAAAATTTTCTCTTGGCCTTGCTTAGCCTTTACTGCTATCTATCTAGGTTGTTTTTTTTTTCGTGTTAAATTGTTTTCATTTCAAGCATCTATTCGCCTCCTTTCATAACTTTCTCCTAACACCTACTTAGCCTTAATTTCCTCTACTTATGTTTCCAGCTAATGGACCCTACCTTCGAGGAGTCAAGTTTGTATTAATACCTCCCAAGCGGCTTCTTTAACTTTGAGCAATATTATTTTTAGTTCAACTTGATATTTATCTACAATAAAATTGTCTTTGAATTCATTCACATTGATGATGAGTTCTATATTTGATTTGAGATTTTCTTCCTCTCCCAAAATCTCACAATTAGTGGGGTGGACTAGGAAAATCCATATATTTTTATCTTTGAAGGTGTTATATTCTCCCTCATCAAATTCCATATCAAATGAGATTGTCAAATATACCCCTTTATCATGTGACAATGATGATTTGATCATCCTTGTTCTAGCATCAATAATGAAAGTCATCCTCTTTCAACACATTGAGCACTTATTTGGAACCCTTGGGTTAGTAGAATTCAATGATATTGTTTAATACATCATAGTAGGTGATATTCGGTGTTATGAAGTTGGGGTCTAGGAGGTAAGCTTCACTAACCTCATATTATACACGTTTCATGGAAAAGTTTTGATCCCACCCAAACTTGTAGTACCTTTTACAAAGTGGCCTTATTGATATCTGTAAAATGATGTTTAGTCATACTAACCTATAAACACACTTCCCAAATTTCTATTTTGTTGCAAACAAACTTGGGAAGGGTAGTTGGGTAATCTAGGAATCCTCATACTTGAATATGACAATATTCATCATTTCAAAACAATTCCTAACAATTTGTATGATTGCTTGGCCATGGACTTCAAATCTCTCTATTGTGTCTTCCAGTTGTTGGTAAATTTCGATGTACCAACCCATAATTTTGAATTCTACTTCCCAATAGTAATAATGGAGTTTTGATGCCCACCTTTTAAGGTAAAATTATTGTAATGACAACAATACATTATGCATTTGATTGGGTATTCAAATTAGTATCAAGAATTTTGAAACTAACCATTCATTGTAGCTATACATGAAAAAAATTATGGGTCTTTCTTTCCCTAAAGAAACTAATTTTGTTGTTGTTACTCGATGGTCTTGGCCCAATCAGTTGTGATTTTCAATATAAGTTAATCATGAACAATGGATAAAACCATTCCATAGGATAGGTGGAATCATTTATATATCCAAAATTTTTGTCAAGTACCTAAACCAATATGTGGAATATCACAATCCACAAGTGGGTAATCTAGGAATCCTCATACTTGAATATGAAAATATTCATTCATTTCAAACCAATTTCTAACATTTTGTATGACTTATTGGACACGGGATTCAAATCTCGATATTGTGACCTCTAGTTTTTGGTACACTTTTATGTACCAACCCATGATTTTGTTTTCTACTACCCAATAATAACAATGGAGTTTTGATGCCCACGTTTTTAGGTAAAATAATGGTATTCAAATTAGTATCAAGAATTTTGCAACCAACCATTCATTATAGCTATACATGGAAAAAAAATTATGGGTCTTGTTTTCCCTAAAGAAAATAATGTTGTTACTTGATGGTCTTGGCCCAATTAGTTGTGATTTTCGATATTAGTATCATGAACAACAAAGAAACCCATTCCATAGGATAGGTGGAATCATTTATCTATCCAAAATTTTGCTCAAGCATCTAAACCAATATGTGGCATATCCCAATCCAAGAATGATTAATCTTGTATACATATCCAATTTCATGTGTGGTTTTCCAAGACTGTAAGCAATGGCTCAGAAAGCTTGTTCTCTAGTTGATTTCAACCCTATTTTTCTCCTTGTCCCATACTTTAGTATCTCATGGGATTTTGAACACTTGATGTATTTCCATTGTTCTAATGAGGATGGTAATCTTGAATTGGACATCAATGGTCATCTTCTTCTTTGTATCATAGCTTTAAGCCACCTCATGGATTAAATAGGTGATGATGGTTTCTCCAAGGGTGCAGGGGGCATGATATATTTTGAATAATATCAATGTTTTTTCCTCACCCTATATTCTTATTCTTAATGATTCCCCGACACAATTTCTCATTACCAATGGCATTGATAGTGTCATCAATCCTCATTGATGTCTGCTTCAATTTCCTAATCCTTTCCTTGAATTGAGACATTTCACAAAATCATTGTCCTTCAAACCCTTGTTTGTTTTCTAAATCACATCTTCTTATGCAATCCAAGCTCTCAATGAGAGCATTATTCATAAATGAAAGGATTTGAATCTTGATATGGGGATACAATATTGCATTCAATGGGAGTGGGCGTGATAGGTGGGGTTACCACATTGATAAATTCACACATACCATTGTCTCTTGCTTTCATTTATCCTTCAATAGAAGGAACAAAGCTATGTTGCATCGAAATGTTGTGCTACAATTGGATCTCAGTGTGTCTTTGTGCTTCTATTACTACCAAGTTTGCAAGTGGTCACTCTACAATTCTTGTAGTATTGGATGTTCATAGCCTAACTTCAACCCATTGATCTACTTTGTTATCTCTATTTAGACACTTTGGCTTCACTTTTTTATTTCCCTCAATGAATAAAATTATAATATCGATGGATTCTTCCAAGAATGAAACTCAATGATGACCCATGCTTCAACAATAATATTATCCCACTAGGATTCACCTTCCATATTCCAAGGGACTTGGCTTATTCCAAGGTTTTCTTGATGCTCAAGTCCAAGAGCACTCATGATTAATTTCTATATGTTGTCTAGCTTCACATCAGGTGGATTATCCAACCAAAAATCAAAGGTTCATCAAACTATGACCTCATTGTCTAGTCCTTTTGTGATTATGCCTTTTCGTAGATCACCTTCCACTGAGAATTTAGATATGGGTCCTCTTGCTTATCCTTGATGGCTACTTTCGAGCTTATTATGAGGGATGTCACATAAGCCTCTAGCCTCTTGTGACTGATTTTGTATTATAGTCACTTTATTTGTGAGTTAATTATTTATGAAGTCGACATCTTGAATTTATTGGATCCCATGTTCTTGGGCCAGTTGAAAAAGTAATTTGAGTGCCATCAATTCACACAAGTTGTTGCATTTTTAGCCAATTACTTCTTTGATGGGGATACACAGTGTGGAGGAGAGATATTAATTTCTGCTACACCTGTTTTAAGGGGATTTCCTTGTGAAGCTCCATCAAAATGTGAACATGGGATATCCTTTTTTATTACCTCTTATCTGAGTTATGCCTAGTTTTTGTTTCCTCCACCTATGGCTAATAATTAGTGATATTGAGAGATTGAATTGCGCATTTGAGAGGGAGACTTCAAATAAGTTCAAATTCTATCAATCCATACTCCCCAAGATATGTTTAGGAGAAGGAATTTCATATTCTTTGTATCCTCATTAGAATACTAAGATATTAAGTCTTCTTATCCATCTCCTCCTTCCCATACATTTTTTTGTCCTATCATCCACTCCACCTCTTCCCATACCTCTTTAGTAAAGGAAAAAGTTATAATTAGATTATTTGTAATTTTATTTGCTCGTTTACATAAACTGCACCAATCTGGACCATTAATTTTTATTTTTTTTGGTGAACCTCCCATGTAGATTCATCCTTGTTGTTTAAAATCAACCACATGCATATTTTATTTTTGGAAGGAAATTTTAGTTTCCAAATAATTCTCCACCACCAAGTCAATTGTCCATCCAAACCTTCCTCTGCTAGTTCTCTTTAGCCTAGCTTAGGCACATATTGATCCATATTGGATCATTATATTATTTTCCATCTATATATATGCTTTCATAGTGGAAAAAATTGGAGGAATAAGCTTGCATGGGTCATTTTAATGGCAAGTCCCACTTTGGAAAATTGGGGTCTAGAACCTTCTAGAACCATTTTGATGCATTAAATGGAATTTTTTGGGGTTCCAGTTTCTAGAAATTGTGCACACACCCTTTATGGTGTTATAAACTCTGATACATTTCCAATGGTGCAAACCATGCTTCAATCAAAGCTTGTATGTGAAAGTTATGCCTCCTGCAAGTTGACCTACCATGTTGACTACCATGGTATGAGAGGATGCCATGTCAACCCCTATTTCTCACGCATATGGGACTAGCCATGTGAGTACTTTAAAGAATATTTTATAAGGTCCAAAACCTTATCAAAATTGAGGGTTGAGGAAGTCAAAACCCTAACCCTAGATAGCTATCGGGATATGTTAAATACTGAGCTACTAGGAGGAGAAAGGGTTCCATTCTTTAGAATTGTATTTGTTTCATAGTTGAGAAGAGAATCTAGGAGTGGTATTTTGAGAGCATAACAAAAGAAGAGAGATATTTTAGTAGCCACACAAGACATAGTTTTAAAGGAAACTCCATAGAGAGTGCCTCTTTTTTTGTACTTGCATTTGAAGAAAAAAGAGCAAAGTGGCCTCACCTTCTAGTTGGGTTTTCTCCCATATTGGATTTCCCAGGTTATATTTTGTGTTTATTTTTGGATGGTGTGTGAGTATTTATTTATGTTCTCTACTTTTCATATTTTATATATTTCATACATTTTAAGTAGAAAACCAGTAATCAAATAATCTAAGATCTAAAGGAAATTAGCCTTCATAGTAAACATTTCAACATTTTATTAGATATGTTATGAAGAATTATCCATTGGAATATCCACGAAAATTTATAGATCATATTGGTATCAGAGCAGGTTTTCTTGGGGTATTTGTGGAAAGTTGCAGGGATCTAGGAATTAGTTTAAGAAGAAATTCACAGAACCTTAGCCATGGTCAACGAGTTTGCTCATGAAAAACCTCAAGATCTAGCAGAGGATATATTTGTGAGGTTGGAAGAGAAAGTCACTGACATATATCGCAATATGTCTCTCCTCATGGTGGTTCTAGAAAGCAAGATTGAAATGTTCATAGAATCTAGAGGTTTTAACTCAGAGATTGGATTAAGTGGGAGACTGGGGGATAACGAAGACTCAAAAAAGGAGTCACAGAAAGAAACCAAAAAAGAACAGTCGAGTTCCAATACCACAAACCCTTCATAAAAAAAATTCATAATGGAAGAAAAAGTGGAAATAAAGCCATAATAAGGAGAGATCGATGCATTAAAATTGAATCATTGGTTGCAACAACTAGAAATTTATTTCAGGATTCACCGTATAGATGAATAACAAAAGATATCATTTTCCATACTGAAGTTAGAGGGCCATGATTTAGCTTAGTGGGAAATCCAAATGAAAAACTTAGGCTAAAGGGTGATCTTCCGGTAACTAGGTGGGAGGAATTCAAAACACTCATCAAGTCCCAATTATACCCTATATGGTATGTATAGGACCAATGGATCTAGTGGAACTACTTCAGAAATGCGAAATGGCATAGTGTAAAGGAGTACACCATTGAGTTCATAAATTTGACCATCATGTTGGGTATCTCTCCCAAGAGCCCTATTATACCCTAGCCTAAGGATATCTAAGGATATTATGTCTCGAGGTCCACAGGTCCTGGAAATGTAGTACTGAGAGCCAGATAGACTTGGGCTTGGCCTTGGAGGGCCCATCCTTTTCTTCTTCAACACCTTCACCATGTCAGCAGCAACATCCATCCCATCAACCTGGTCCTTCAGCAGAAATGGGTCTTTCTCCATGAGGTAATGAGTTCAGGTATCATGGTATGTGTCACTCTGATTCTCAAAAAATTTGAATATCTTCATTTAATTATTTTTACTTCTAATTTGTGCTTGGACCTTATTCCTTTCCACTTGACCACACCTAGGGGGAATGGAAGGATTCCCTTGTAAGCTGGTTCCCATAGGATTTGAGTTTCCACTAGGGGGATTCATGAAAGGTCATCATCTGTTCCCACCATACTTACCAATTTTCATATTTTTCCCCCTCATCCATCCCATACACTAGTCTGGGCATTGGGTTGGCCAAACTAGCAAAGGTTTGTACCTTACCTTGTAGGAATAAGGGGCTAATGGCCCACAGGGTAAAAGTAGCTAGAAAAATATAAAAGCCAAAATAATGAAACCATCAGATGCTTCTCCTAGGGATCACCGAGAAAGAAATAAAAGGTTTCTCAACAAGAAACAGAGGGACCCATAAAAATAATAAATCAAGACCTAGTTGGAGGATAAGGGGTCTCATCACGATCCAAACTATTAGGTCCATGGGCATATGGCGGTATGAAACTACTATTCAGTTCTTCACCATGCCAGGGTAGTGGCTCTAGGTGGCATAGCCAAGATAAAGGGGTCTCATCACGAGCCAACTTTCTCATTTCTGTGAAATACTTGAGGGTAACATTGTCACCATTGGTCACCATGCCAGGGACATTTCCCCTAATTAATCTCTTGAAAGAAAAAGACAAATAAGAATAAAATATAAAAGGAATGAATGGTCTTGGAAACATTTGCATCCATTACAAGTTGCATTTCACCCTCTTCAGAGACACCCATAGGTAAGCCATACATTTCCATGTTATCACTGCACCCATTTCCCAGACAAATACCACTTCATCCACTTACATGGCCTAGATTTGACTTCACTCAGAAACATCCCACATCTAATGAGCATGAGACCATTAGAAAATCCTAGAGTCCCCTCCAAACCTAGCTTGTAGAATAGCATAACGTCTTTGAACGCTTGTCCAGGAAAGGGGGTTTCATGCACATGTTTAAATAACTTGATGATTATATGTGATTGACATTGCTATGATCCCTGTGACTTATGATCCCATGGAGGGCATACTCATTGATGTTTTAATGTTCCTAACTTGGCTAGTCTAGGAAACACTGCTAATGTGTGTGTAGGATCAAAGGTTTACAACATATAAATGATCATACAAATAATAAACATGACAAAGGATTGCAAAGTTTGTATTATGATATCTTTTTGGATTACAAAATGGTCAAATGCGACTAAATAAATTGACAATACTTGACTAGATCAACAGACAAAGGATCTTAGTTGGAATACAAATAAGCAACTGTGGCTAAATAAAATAACAACACTCGGCTAGATCAAAAGACAAAGGGATCTTAGCCGGAATACAAATAAGAAACTAAAAGATAATACCTGGAATATGGGATCACTGTGGAATCAATGAAGAATGATGGAAGACCTGGATGATCTTCCCAGTGACTAGGGTGTGTCTTTCAACACCAAAATCAGCCAACTGGTGTCTTCCTCCTAGAATACACTGAACTATCTCTCCTGAGATGCGCCTCTTCTCCTCAATGACAAGTCATAATCTGCATAATGATGAATTAGGTCACTGACCCTTCTTTTATATCTTTCCAAAACCCTAAATCATGATGAAACCCTAATTCATTGTTCACTTCCAAAACCCTAAATCACTGTTGAAACCCTAATTCACTATTGACTTCTATTTTTATCTCATAATGACTTAAAAGAGATTTTAACCCTTTTTATCTCAATGCCACTTTCTGAATATAACACCTGTGACTGGAGTGACCTCTAGTAACCTTATTTACCCCTCTTTGGCCCTAGCTATAGTCTAACGGGGTAGTTTAGACCATTAATTCTCCTCTCTGGAGCTCCTATTTGGAAAGGGACATTACAGTCCTCTGTTCCCGAAATTGCTTGTCCTCAAGCAATACCAGTCTAGGGTGTTGCAACACTTTCTCGCTCTCCCAAGTAGTGTCCTCTACTGGAATCCCTCTCCATCTGATCAAACACTCTCTGATGACACTGCTCCTCAGTTTCCGCTCTTGAAACTCCAAAACCTCCTTCGGAACTAACTCCAATTATCCCTCCTCATCCAACGGGGGAAGCTCCTCAAATGTGCTAATGAATTGTCCCACTACCTTTTTTAGGCAAGACACGTGGAACATGTTATGAATCTTGCTCCCCTCTGGAAGCTCTAGCTCGTAAGCAACCTCACCTACTCGACACATGATCCTATAAGGAACATAAAATCTGGGCTTGAGCTTCTCGACCCCACTCTTCTTTAGATATGATAATCTGTAGGGTTGGAGTCTCAAGAAAACCAAATCTCCAACCTCAAAGTTGTGCTCTATCTTGTGCCTGTCCGCACTTATCTTCTGTGGGTTTTGCGTTGTCTACAGGTTCTCTTTCAACAACTTGATAATCTCCTAACTCTCTATGATCCAATCCTTGGCCTTGGGAGCTCTTCTCTCTCCGAATACCAAGTCTACCAAAGTGGTAGCATCATATCCATACAATGCTCAGAAGGGTGTCATATCAATGGACATGTGAAAGGTGGTGTTGTAGCAATGTTCTCCTAAATGTAACCACTTTACCCACATTCTCTGTTGTCCTCCTACATAGTTCCTCAAATACCCTTCAACCCACTTGTTGAAAATCTCAGTCTTCCCATCTGTCTGAGGGTGATAGCTGGTGCTAGGTGTTAACTCTGTCCCCACCAACTGAAACAACTCTCTCCAAAATGTCCCTATGAACCAACTGTCCCTGTCACTGACGATGTTCCTCGGCAACCCATGAAGTCTGAAGACCTCCCTGAAGAAAAGCTCGGCTACTTGAACTGCATTGTACTCTATCAGTATGGTGTAGAAGTGAGAAAACTTGGTCAATCTGTCAACCACTACATAGATATAGTCCTTACCCTGGACCTTGGGTAGACTTGTGATGAAGTCCATAGATATACTCTCCAATTTCTGCTCTGGAATGGGGAGTGGTTGAAGTAGCCCTGCTCGAAGAGAATGCTCTGAATTGTTCTGCTGGCAAGTCACACACTCACTGATGTGTCTCATAATGTCTTGTTTGAGGCCCTTCCATGAGAACCTCTCTTTGATCTATCTGTAGGTTTTGAAAAACCCCTGATGGCCTGCTAGAGGTGAATCATGAACTGCGGTGAGGATCTTCTTCTTAAGCCCTGAATCTGGCACCAAGTAGACTCTATCCTTATATGACATCGTCAATGACCCTATACTGGTCATCCTGTATCTTCCCATCCATCACCTCACAAACGAACTTGTTCTTGGAATATTCCACTAACAAGTGGGATTTCCAATCTGTTGAAATCTCCATCAAAGAACATGTCGCAGGTCTCCTTGATAGTGCATCGGCCACAATGTTATTCTTCCCCTTGACATACTCTATGTCAAAGTCGAATTCATGTACCTTCATCACCCATTTCTATTGGCACTCACTGAGGTCCTTCTGCTCAAGGAAATACTTCAAACTGTTGTGAACGGTCTTGACCATGAATTTGCTGCCCACCAAATATTGTCTGAACTTCATCAAGGCATGCATGATTGGCAACATTTCCTTGTCATAAATGGAGTACAACCTCTCAGGTTGATAGAGCTTCTGGCTCTTGAATACAATGGGGTGTCCTCCCTGCATCAAAACTGCACCAATCCCTTTTCCAGATGCATCACACTCTAGTACAAATGGCAAGGTGAAGTCTGGTAGTGACAACACTGGACAAGTGCCCATGACTTCCTTCATGTGATAAAAGGATTCCTGTGATTTCTCAGTCCATATGAAGGCCCCATGCTTGGTAAGATCTGTCAGTGTTTCTCCAAGCTGAGAAAAACACCGGACGAAACGCCTGTAATAGCTGCAGAGCCTGAAGAAGATCCTCAATTATGTCATGTTCTTGGGCATCGACCAATCTAGAATGGACTTGATCTTCTCTTGGTGTACCTGTACCCCCTTTTCACTGATGATGTGGCCTAAGTAAAGAATCTCTGTCATACTGAACTCGCACTTGGACTCTTTGGCATATAATTATTGTGCCTCCATGATGCTCAATACCTCATCCAGGTGCCTCATATTCTCTTGCCATGACTGACTATAGATCAAGATGTCATCGAAGAAAACCAAGATTGATTTCATTAACTGATCCCTGAATATATGGTTCATGCAAGACTGGAATGTAGCGGGTGCATTGGTTAGCCCAAATGGCATAACCAGGAACTTGAAGTGTCCAAAATGACATCAAAATGCAGTCTTCTCTATGTCCTGCTCTTAGATGCTGATATGATGATATCCAAAGCATAGATCAATTTTTGAGAATAAAACTGCCCCATGTAGTTCATCCATCAACTCGTCAATGTGTGGGATAGGGTACCTGTTCTTGATGGTTTTCTTGTTCAAGGATCAGTAGTCAATGCACATCCTCATGGTTCCATCCTTCTTCAGAACTAAGACAAATGAAGAAGCAAATGGGCTACTGCTCGGTTTGATGTGTCCCATCGCCAACAATTCCTTGATTGCCTTCTCTATCTCATCCTTGAACCTCCTAGGATGATGATGGGGGGGGGGTTATCATAGGTTTTCCCCCCTTCTCCAACTCAATAGTGTGCTCAAACCCCCTGTCAGGTGGTCTCCCTGGTGGAATTTCCTCAAAGACTTGTTGATGTCGTCCCAATAAATTCTTGATCTCTGTATGGTATTGTTGTCGACCTTATGAATCCTTCTGAGTAGTGATCAAGCATTTTGTGGCATATGGTACCTCCCCATGTCTAAATATCCTCTCCATCCTCTTGGATGAAATTGTCTTGGGTGCTCCTGTTGACATACCTCTTAGAACAACCTTCTTCCCATCCTGATCTCTGAATCCCATTTCCAAGGTTTGGTAGTTGGTAGTGATTTTTCCCAAGGTAATCATCCACTGAAATCCTAACACCACATTTGTGTCCGATAGGTCAACCACATAAAATGTGTCTCTCACTATGTAGTTTCCTAACTTCATCTCTAAGTTTGGAGCTCTGTCTAGACACTCCACTGTGCAGCCATCTACTACCACAACATCAAACCCCTCAAACTCCTCTATCTGAAGTGCCTGTCTCGATACTAGTGAAGAGTCAATGAAATTGTGGGTGGCCCCACCATCTATCAGGGTGATTTCCCATTGTCCCTAAATAATCCCTCTGATACAGAGGGTATCATACCTGGGAACACTAGAAAGGGTCGTTATGACACCTCCCTTTGTTGGTTTCCTCATATTATCCTGTTCTGGCAGTTGTGGGACTACTGGAGGATGGGCTCCTACTGGTGTCGGTGGTCTATGGGGAGGATTCTCCTCTGCTGGTGTCGGTGGTCTATGGGGAGGATGCTCCTCTACTAGTGCCGACTCCTCCTCTGAACTAGTGGATCCACTATCCTGCTCCTCCTCCTCACTGTCCACACTTTCTGCTACTACCTCAATATAATGAATCTCTCCCTTGTCCATGCACCTGTGGCCTAGGACCCAAGGATATCTGCAGTTGAAGCAAATATTCTTCCTCATAAGATCTCGCCTAGTCTCATCATACAACTTCTCCTTGCCCTTCCATTCTCTCTGGAATTTCTTCCTGTCTAGATCCCTCTGGGGCACAAATGGTTTGGAGAAATATTTAGTCTTTGGCACCGAGTCTGCCAAATCTTGAGTGCGAAGGATGGAATCCTGCAAAGTGGGAGGCCTATATGCCTTCACCCATCCTCTCAAAGGTTGTACGAGTCCTTCTATGAATAGCATGATCATCCTGGGCTTTGATATATCTGTCACTTCCATGGCTACCCACTAAAACTTTGTGATGAACGCCTCTGCTGTGCCAGTTTGTCTCAATTGGGCTAGATCCCTAAAGTGTATCTCGGGATCCTTCCCGTCAAACCTATCCATGAGCCTATCTATAAACTACCTATAGTTAGTGAAATTGATGGCCTTTGTCTCGGTCATCTAGTTGAGCTTGTAATATGTTTCTAGCTTTTGTACCCAAGCTCTGGCAGTGTATTTGGATGATCCATAGAAAGAAGGGATGGTGAGTTTCCCAACTTTTCGGATGAAATCGAGGTTATGCCCCTGTTGTTGTTGTGGTCCTCCCCTTTGTGGCTCTCTGGGGTGGTTCCTAAGTCTGAGTCCACAATACTTGACTAAGGTCATGTCCTGATGGAAGTCATGACCCAATGTTGTGTACTCCCTCCTATACTTTGCAATGTCGTCGGCATGAGTGGGTGGCCTCTGTGCTATCGGTGGTGGTGCCGCTACCGGGGGTGCCCCCTCGAAACTAGGAAACAAGGGTTTGGGAATCCTACTCACAGAGGTGTATGTGTGAGAGGGTGATTGGGGTCTACTACCTACTCTCGAGTTCCCCTGTGTTGCATGCAGGACTTGTGTAACTGGGGTGCCCACTCTAGCCAATCTATCAACCACCTGTGCCAAGGACTGAGACATGGTCCATTGACTAGCTAACATATCATTGATAACCTACATGAAAGTTGCCTTTGGATCTATGGGGGCCTTTCCACTGCCCTCTGGTCGCTCATATCTATCTCCTAGCATCCTCTCAGCCTCATGCTCTGCCCTTCTCTCTACTTCTCTGTGTGCCTCTTCCTCTTCCTTTGAGCTAGGAGGAAAAGGGGGGAAATTAGGCCTATGCCTTCTTTCCTGATGCCTGTTGTAAGTAACATGTTCATCACCTACATGTTCACGGCCCTCTGGGTCTTCTGCTACACTCATCGTCTTTAGTCACAGGCTGGCAGGACTAAAGCTTTGATACCACTGTAATGTTCCTGACTTGGCTAGTCTAGGAAGCACTGCTAATGTGTGTGTAGGATCAAAGGCTTACAACATATAAATGATCATACAAATAATAAACATGACAAAGGACTACAAAATTTGCATTATGATATCTCTATGGATTACAAAATGGTCGAATGCAGCTGAATAAACTGACAATACTCGACTAGATCAACATACAAAGGATCTTAGCGGGAATACAAATAAGCAATTGCGGCTAAATAAAATAACAACACTCAGCTAGATCAAAAGACAAAAGGATCTTAGCCAGAATACAAATAATCAACTAAAAGATAATACCCAGAATATGGGAGCACTGCGGAATCAATGAAGAATGATGGAAGACCTGGATGATCTTCTCGGTGACTAGGGTGTGTCTTTCAACACCGAAATCAGCCAACTGGTGTCTTCCTCCTGGAATACACT
>ML868480.1:28856-39886 GCA_009831015.1 Picea engelmannii
CTTGAAAATGGAATTCATCAACCCTTGGAATGTGGAAGGTGCATTTGTAATGCCAAAAGGCATGACCAAAAATTCATAATGGCCTTCATGAGTTCAGAATGTTGTTTTTGGGATATCTTCTTCCTTCATTCTAATATGATGATACCCTGAATGAAGATTCAATTTTTTGAAATATATTGCTCCATGTAGTTCTATGATATTTCTTCTCTGCAATGCCACAGGTCTGATCAAAATTGGATGTGCCAAGTGTAATTTACGGTAACTTCCAGGAGATCTCACTTGTATAGTGTGCCACGCACAAAATAATTGATATAAAATTCTGAAACTTGCACCAGAAATACCAAAGACTGTCCACGATCCAATGAAACTAGTCCCACTCAATTTGGATACTCTAGGAATAAGTTATTATTGTTTTACCTGGAACACCTTCTTGAGACTAGTCAATAAGATTAGTCAGATACCCTATCTTACACAGGGTGTATCTAAAAATTTAAGATGACCCATAAGCTAAAATTTTTACCAAATATACGTTACTAATTTCGATAAATAGTCTCCAAAGTTTAGGGTCTGAAATGTTACATCAAAGTTTTTATAGCGAAAATTCTGCAATGACTTAGTTCAGGATGATTCCAGAACCCTATCTTGTACAGGATGTATCTCCGAAAGTATAAGGCCTCATGAGATGAATTTTGAACCCAACATACCTTGATCCTTCTACTAAATATCCTCCAAGCTGTTCCTTTTGAAACATTGTATAAAAAAAGTTATAGCGAAAATTCCAAGGTGTCTTAGATGTAGCAGCGAAACCCCAAGACCTTGAGCTCTGATAACATATGTTAAGAACCAAATATCAATATAGCATAGAAAAACCTTAGAAAAAGTATTCAACGCCTTGAAAAAGAGATAATTTCATATAATAAGCCTCTTTGAGGGGGCAACTTCCTTTTACCACACTTAAATGTTCAAGTACAAGATGATTCAAAAAGAGAATGTCTCCTTGGTATATATAGGAGACTAGGAGGTATAATTACAACTAATGGCCTAAAGACGACATAAATAAAATAACATTACTAATATAATATGCCCCAATTAATGGGTAATTAGCCAATATTAGGGCTTAACACATGACAAAAACTTTCCTTGGCATGTATTGTCACACATTTCCATGCATTTCCCTTACATGCCTTGCCTTGACTTGACATGCCATGTCTTTCCTTGCCTTGACATGCCATGCCTTGCCTTACCATGTCTTTCCTTGATAAGCCATGCCTTTCCTTGACATACCTTGCCTTTCCTTGACATTTCATGCCTTGCCTTGCCATGCATTTTCTTAACTCGACCTTCCATACCTTGTCTTGGCATTTCATGCCTTGCCTTGGCATGCCATGCATGCCATGTCGTGCCTTTCCATGCATTTCCTTACCTTGACATGCCATGCCTTACATTGATATGCATTTCCTTGGCATGCCATGCCTTGTCGTTCCTTTCCATGCATTCCCTTACCTTGGCATGCCTTGCCTTGCCATGCATTCACTTACCTTTCCTTATCATACCTTGCCTTGCCATGCATTCCCTTACCTTTCCTTATCATACCTTGCCTTGCCACACATTCCCTTACCTTTCCTTATCATACCTTGCCTTGAAATTCCATGCATTTCCTTTCCTTGACATGCCATGCCTTGTCAAAGAGAACAAGAACCTTGAGAGATGTGGTAGTCAAGAGAAAAAATTATGTAACCTCTGTAAAAAAAAAATCATTATCACTAATACCAAACTAAAATTTTTTGGGCAAATCAGATATGTGGGGAGAACCTGAATATCATTATGACCCATTAATATTCTTTTTGCAATCCTTTATCTCATATTCACTAGGAAAAAATTGTATATGTTGACCTATGGCATATAACCAGTTCTCATCATTGCCAAGAGGACCTTCCACCCTCTTCATTAATTTATCATCATATTTACATTTTCCATACCTTGAGTCTTTGATATCTTCAACACCACCAACAATTTTCTTCAGCATGTGTGTGGCAGGATCAAATTTCATTAAGAGTATTCCCCACATATCAAGAATTCATACACAATTAGGAGGGACTGGAAAACAGTCTAAAATAAGTGCATCCTATTGTATTACTAAAGTCTCCACACCTGAAATCTTTCCAAAATGAATTTTTTTCCACTTCTGGAATTATTAATGTGGCATTGATAATGTGGGTCACTGCAACCATGTCACATATTCATGCCCTCATCTGATGCAGTAACCATTAGTAGACACTAGTAAATAACGTCTTCATTTATCAACAACTTTTTAGAACTCAGATGTCTCCACACAATGTTCAAAACCTCGAGTCGGTGGATGCTTCCATAACTTTTTAGATTCCAAGTGCTCACCCACACCAACCAACTTTCAACTCATGCTTAGATGTTATATTGAAGAGAAGACCCAATAGATGAGAAAGAGGACCCGTTATGGCTAACTATCCTCTACATGGCCTCTTCCCCATTGTAAGCTATATCCATAACCACAACCACATTCCTAGACTTCTCATTTGAGAATGATGGAGATGATGATAACAGGGAATTATTCCCTTCATAATATTTATAGATAACATACTTACAATTCCTTCAATCATGATAACCCATAATTTTCTTCCACTTCTAGGCATCTACCACCTATAAAAAAATTAATAAAACTTTGGATTCCATAGATTCTACAAATTTGATTAGATGAGCTTAAAAACCAAAGCCCCGCATCATGATCAACAAACTTGTTAATTATTCAATATTCCTCCAGTATTCTCTACTATTTGAGTTTTTTCGTGTGATTTATTTTAAGTAGACACGTCATCCCCAAGAAAATGCATAAGACTGTTATCTAAATCCTGTAGTGGTTTTGTATCAATGTGATCGATTGTAAGACTCCATGATGCATCAGAGTACTCTCTAGGATCAAAGGAAAGTGTTTTGGTGTTTGCATAACATGATGAAACATTGTAGGAAATATTCTCTACATCTTCCATAAGCACATGCATGGGGGTTTTCTCCATATAAGTTTTATTGGTGTTGCATGTACCTAAGTTTGAAGGTGATGAAAAATATCCAGAATGATCAACATGACCTTGAAATATTGGAATGGGGTGGTTTCACATCTATGTGTTTCAAGTCTGCCAACTGAGATCTTCCTGAATTAAACAGGGCATATTCCAGGATCCCATCAACCCCAAGTCATATCTTGAAACTGTTCTGGCACAAATTTCCAACATTAGCAATTTCATCACTTCCAAGTAAAGGGTCCAATATGCATTTTTCTTGACAATCCAATTTCATGTTCCCTTGAAACTGCAGTTGCTTCATCAATGTATTACCTGAACCATTGAATAATGGTTGTTGATTATCATGTTTTCTTGCAACTGACTTTTTGAAAGGGTACGTCTCCTTGAAATCTAAGTGCAAAATTATTTTCTCACCCATTTTAGTTTCTCTTGCATTGGTAAAATGAGTTAAAATGTTGTTTAGATTCACCTTGTTCTTCATTTCAACTGAAGGCAAAGGAAAAGGTTTGGTTTGAGCAGGTAAGCTATTGTTCCTTTCCATAAGATCTACAACACTTACAAATTAGTCTAGAACACCCAATCTTGGGAATTTTGTTGTGACCTGATTAGATTGTTTTTGAAAGGAAGTTTCCTTTATTGCATCCATTGAGGCTATATTTCCAAGTGAAGTTAGTGAGATAGGAATCGTTGGAAAAATGGGCACTTGAATCTTCCCACTCACAACATTCTGGATATTTTCATGGAGAAATTCTCCTAGAACATTCTGAAGTGTACCAAAAAATTATTTTTTACATGGTGTACAAACTCCAAATTCTCCATGAATTTGTTGATTTGCTAATTTCTTTATGGTTCTTAGTAGTTTTGAGAAGCTTTCCAAATTAGTTATTGCAAAACTTCTAGAATGGGAAGACATGGAACTTGCTTGAGACTATTGAAAACATTGGTCCCCGTTCATTTCATTGGTTAAGTGGTAGCTTCTAGGACTAAATTGGAAATACATACTTAGCCCATTTTCTTTAAGGTCATTCACTGTAGAAATAATTTGACACGATGATCAAAAGGATGAAGAATGGATACTCTATATCCCTATTTTTATTTTATTTTTTCTGAATTAACCACCTCATATACTGATGACACATTTGCCACATCTCATGCCTTATTAGCAAAGGAGATATGTGTCTCCACAATACGAGGTAGTGAATTTTATTGATGCCTGGTACTTATGTCATTAAAATCAAAAAATTGATCTTCTAACATATTCATATCAAAGGCTATGGTATGGGTAACACCCTTTTGACACCCATAAAATTCTCTTGAGGATATGTAGATGCAACTAGACAACAAGAGCTTGATGGTTGCACCAGAGAAGTTGTGGGAGAACATTGATTAGCAACAATATTTTTGTCAGATTCAGAGGCCTTTAATAATGAATTTTGATGAATCATTGAAGCTTCACTTTATAACTCCTTAGGCTCCCCTGTTATAGAAGTCTCTTGAATATATAATTCTTGTCTTGCATGGGAAAATTAGTTTAAATGTAAAGATCTACCATACTGTAAAAAAACATGATTGTTTAGATGGAGATGTTGGAACTGATCTAAGTCGTTGAGATGAAAGGGTTCCTAATAATTGAATTTGAAATAAATGAGGTGGTGAAACATCAAATGGATAAGATCTCAACTGCTTATATGAATAATCTTTCTCAATGCATCCAAACCCATTCAAATATTTGGATTCATTTGATGGAACAACATTCCTCTAATTTGCACTTGCACTTAATGAAGATACAATTCTAATTAAGCTAGAGATGTTAGAAGAATGGTTCGGTGCAAGCAAGTTGGTGGAAGTGCATCTAGACAATATTTCCTTGCCATGTCTTGTTTCAATCATTTCCTTTAATTCATCTTGCAACTTTATATTTGGAATATCCATCCTTGTTTTTTTTAAATCATTTTACAAAAAAATGCCCATCCATGTTTGGTTCCCCAATGTCTATTTGTTTAAATTTCCCTTGCCTTTGCAAGTCCAGGTCTGATAATCCTTCTAAACTTGAATTATGTTCATCCTTTTCAGCATCCAACTGATCTGATAAAACAATATTTAATGGATCCCGCGGTGCATTTCCAGTGATCAGTGTGATCCATGAGACCACATCTCATTTGTGCATTTTGTCAAACACATCATGTGCATTCTCTACACTGGCCTAGTTTGTCAGTTTCCCCTAATGACATCTTTAATTACTGTTGCAATTTCTTCATTGAGGGCAGTCTCTTTCCATTCACATATGGATCCATATCTATCCCAAATTAACACTTAAATGTTGTTGTAATAATGTTGGGTGTTTATAGTCATAATTTCCATGTGTTTCTTGTAGACAACAAGGTGTTGGATGTCAAAAATAAAAGAAATACTAATACAAATAGAGTGCACTAACAAAATTACACTAAATGCTAGAAACATAGTTAGTTGCACACATAAATATCTTATTTCATTAAATTTATGGCATCATTACATATTGGGGAATTTATATGAGTGTTGTTCTAGGTTACTGAAGTGATTTCTCTATGGTAGTGACCCCAAATCGTAATGAAGACTAATTGGCTTGCCTCCTGTAGAATCCATCCATAACTACTATAGAATGGTGTGCCCCTCTTGACACTTATGAAATAGTTCCTCTATTACATCCAACACCACAAGTGTGAATCCCAACGCTAAATATGAGGCATAATGAAGAGTTAACTCACCTCCTACCCACCAGAAATGCAACCCAAGACAGTTGGCCTTTCCTTTTTCAGCAGTGGCATGATTTCCTCAAGAAAAATCGTCCCTGGCCACAAGAGATTGCACCCAACTAATGATAGAGGCTCCCAAAATGAAGGAGAACACCCAAAATTGTCCCTATCCACAAACGTTGTAGTCATGGTCATGAGATGTAGAGCATTAAGTATTTCGTATGGTACCTTCATTGTTTTCTCTTTTGTCATGTTCCCTGTATCCACTGTCGTTGGAATGGGATTGGATGGGATAGCCTTTATCAATCAATCATGGGATGGCTGGCGTCTTTGGCGAGTGAACGACTATCTCGAACTTCATATGAACTTAGAAAAGTAGGGAAATTCAATACAACAAGGCGGAGAGATGACCCTGCACTCATTTAAAAAAAAAAACATTTTTCTTTGTATAGTCAACGATCTTACAGATGGATTTTTATTGCGTGCAGGTTGTTTTAATTTTTTTTTCTTTGTATAGTGGGCACTAAATATGACTCTATTAGAACCCGATTTAGCACCCTAAAATAATTGCATTTATTTGGCCAATAGTAGGTGCTAAATCCAGTGCTATTAGCATTGGATTTATCACCTACTATTGGCCAAACAAAATAACCACTTATCCATCGTTTTAGCCACTACATCATTTCCAACAACAATGAACATCTTCCCCTACATTTTAAAGGATTCATTCTTGATTGGAGTTTATAAGAGACCTCTACCCCAGATCCATTATTTTGAATCTTCCCTTGTTTACACCATCTCATCATGAGTTGGATCCATCATTATAGAGAACCTTTATTTCTCTTCTGGAAATAGCATTGTCTCAACACCCATTTTGAGTGCCTTCTTATAGGTTAACCCTCCTCAAGTCCACAAGACTAAGCCTTTATTTTTATAGGTTATTTCTTTCTCTGTTGGTCCATTACTGCAAAAAACATTTTAACCTATAGTGTCAACATTGGTCCTTGGATGTAACCTTCCATACCCTTTCCTATTGCGATAATACCCCTATATCTGTCTACTCTAGTAGTCCATGTTTTTTATTCTAACGAGGACATCCTAGAGGCCATGAATTCCCTTGATGTTCCTTAGGAAAAATTTCGTGATCGTTCATATTTTATCCCAAGAAGAATCCTCATTATATTTAACCAATATATTGTTGAGGCTAAGGATTTCATTCCTCATGGACAAGTGGATTGGTTCATTTTGGGGCGCTAAATGGGGTGAAAATTTCACCTAATTTAGCGCTTAACTTTCCCTTTCTCTAGACCTTATCCCCTTCTCCAAGCATGAGCAATGAATAGAGTTGGGAATTATGTTAGTAATTAGTTATGTTAGTCAATTAGGAAGAAGGATGGAAACAATGGAGCATTGACATTGCAAGAATGAGTGTTGTGTCTTGTGTAAGATTAGAGAGGCAAGGAGAGGAGTGTAGAGGTGCTAGAGGGAGATAACAAAAGAATTCGGTGCATTTAATCCCCTCCATTGCATACCATTGCATACCCATACCATTGAATACCATTTCATATCAATGCCATTTCATATCAATACCATTGCATACCAATGCATACCAATGCATACCATTGCATACGATACCATATGATACCATACCATACCATTGCATACCATTAGATAACAATACCATTGCATACCAATACCAATACCAATGCATATCATTTCCAATACCATTGAATACCATTGCATACCATGCCATACCATTGCATATCAATACCAATCATAATAAATACCATTGCATACTAATGCATACCATTGCATACCATTTCATACCATACCATACCATACCAATGCATACCATTGCATAACAATACCAATACCAATGCATACCATTGCCAATACCAGTGCATACCAATGCATAATAAATACCATTTCTAATAACATTGCATACCATTGCATAACAGACCATACCATACCAATGCATACCATTGCATACCAATACCAATACCAATGAATATCATTGCATACCATTTCCAATACCATTGCATACTAATACCATTTCATGCATACCAATGAATAATGCATACCATTGCCAATACCATTTCATACCAATACATATTTCATACCATTACATACGAATACCATTGCATACCATACCATATCATACCAATGCATACCATTTCATACCAATACCAATACCAATGCATACCATTTCCAATACCATTGCATACCAATGCATACCATTTCCAATACCATTGTCAATACCATTGCATACCAATGCATAATAAATACCATTGCCAATATTATTGCATACCATTTCATACCAATATCATTGCATATCATTGCATACCATACCATACCATACCATACCATTTCATACCAATATCATTGCATACCATTGCATGCATAACAATACCATTGCATACCATTGCATACATACCAATACCATTTCATACCAATGCATAATAAATACCATTGCATAACAATACCATTGCATACCATTGCATACCAATGTTAATACCAATGCATACCATAACATACCATACCATACCAATTCATATCATTGCCAATACCATTGAATACCAAATATACCTTGCGTACCATTTCATACCATTGAATACTAATACCATTGCATACCAATACCATTGCATAACAATACTATTGCATACCATACCATACCATACCATACCATTGCATGCCATTTCATACCATTGTATCCCAATACCATTGCATACCATTTCATACCAATACCATTGCATACCAATACAATTTCATACCAATGCATAACAAATAACATTTCCAATACCATTTCATACCAATACCATTGCATACCAATACATTACCAATACCATTGCATACCAATAAAATTGCATACGAATGCATAATAAATACCATTGTCAATACCATTGCATACCAATTCCATTGCATACCATAGCAATGCATACCAATACTATTGCATACAATACCATAGCAATGCATACCATTGCATACCAATACCAATACCAATGCATACCATTGCATAGCAATGCATAATAAATACTATTGCATACCAATACCATTGCATACCAATACCATTGCATACCTTTGCACACCAATAACATTGCATACCAATGCATGCCAATACAATTGCATACCATTTCATACCAATGCATACCATACCATTGCAAACCATTGTATACCATTGCATACCATACCATACCATTGCATATCAATACCAATACCAATGCATCCCATTGCCAATACCATTGCATACCATTGCATACATTTAGTAACAATATGGATGATCTACAATCAAATTTCAATGATGATGAAGATGATGCAGATCAAGATGAGGATGATGATAATATTAACAACTTGAAAGATCATATGAACATTGACAATGATACACTATATGAAATTCTTGCAGACAATGATGTTAATGAACAAGACTTCTAAATTTCAGAATTATTTTTAATCCATGTTTAAAAAATGATTATTCTTTTGGCCTAGTCTTTGAAATGGTTCAATATTATCTGTTTCAATACAAATTACTTATTGCAATATCGTTAAGTGTTCAAGATATGGTATGAATTGTGGTAGAAAAAAATAGGATTACTTATATCCTTCTTCCATTCATTTTGTATCAACATATGTTCATGAAGACACAAAAGTTAATAAAATATTAAGGCATGTATCTCACAATGATTTGAATAATCAACTTTGTTAACTTCATTATTTTTATATTGTTTTCATTTTAATATTGGGCATAAATTTTTTATTATGTTTTATTAATAACTAAACATAAAATAATTAAACAAAATAAAATATTTTAATCAACCATAATTAGGTGAAAATTTAATAAATTAAAGCTCAATTTTAGTTTCCTATTTCATATCAAAACATCAAAATTCAATATCAATGATTTTACTGACTCTTAAAACCCTCCCATATCGTAAATTCATTCGCATAGTCTAACCATGTAAAATTTCAACGCATATAGTCACATTTTGAAGAAATTTCAACTTTGGCCCCATTCACTACTCATTGTGCCTGTTTGGTTGACGACATTGCAGATAAGCGTGTTGGAGGACATTCCATGACATTTCAAGAGAGTTTGACCAAGGTTTTGTAGATGGGAATGACGAATAATGAAAATGAGACCACATAATGAGGGTTCATGCAAACGTGGAGGATGTTGAAGATTATGCGGGGTTGTCAGTCATCCTTGACTCTTGAAACCATCGCATACCATCAAGGAATGTGTCTCATCTATCCATGTCAAATTTAAACCTAACCCCTAACCCCTAATTCATTGACCCTAAAATCCTTAGGCCCTAATTCCTAAACCCTTAAGCTATCAACCTTAGTTAATCACTAATCTATTAACACAAAATCCCTAAATCCCCTAATCCCTAATCCATTGACCCTTAAACACTTAATCCCTAATCCCTTAATCCATAAACCCCTATGCCCTAAGAACTTAAAAATTAATCCCCTATCCCATAATCCCTAAGCCATTAACCATTAAAATACCTAACTCATAAGTTCCAAATCCCTTATCTCTTGACCTTTAATCCCTTAAACCCTAACCCATAATCCTTTAACCCTTAATCCTTGTACCCAAAATCCATAAATCCCATAATACTCAAAGCCCCTATCCACTTAACCCCCAACACATCTTCTAATTAACTATTTGGGCACATAAAATGCTAAACTCCATTCACTGCTCACCGTGCAGCATAGGTGGATGACATTGGTGATGGGCATGTTGGAAGATGTTCCATGACATTTCATGATCCGGATTTAGGAGTGGAAATAACTGATTAACAGACTAAATGAAATAAACACATAGATATGAAGAACAACAAAAATATCCAATGAACAATATCTTCTATTGAATAAATGAAATAGGATGAAACTATAAAACTGTAGAACTGAAACAATTGCTTGAATGGTGGTATTTATCTCTGAGAAGAGACATGGCTACTACGCACATTCGTCTGAGCATAATCATTACAATGAGGCTCCAAAGGCCTTTTTTATATTACTCATGAATGCCAAAATCCTAGACATCCAACAACCTAACCCTAGGAGATGAAATGCCAAAAGTTATGTGGACCCTATGGGTAAGTTGGTACCTCAACTTCCCAGGGTTGTAACGTTTTCATACAACCTTCGTTTTAGGCATGTGATAGCCCATTGGAAAAGGTATTTTAGAGAAATACATATTACACTGTCAAACTGTGACTTCGTCTACAATTTGACAATG
>WSFP011439016.1:0-20796 GCA_009831015.1 Picea engelmannii
GTTTCTCCGACCAAGGCTACACGCCGTGTCTGACTTCCTCTGGTTGCACTTCTTACTGAGCGGGTACAGGAAAAGTCACTACATAATTGAAACTGACATAAACATAATAATTCAAGGTGACATAATGGACCAACATAATATAATAATTTACGTAATGTACATAAAAATCAAACACGACAACAAATTGACTACCATTCTCATATCTTAATTTTTACATGTTATTTTCATCTAATCAAATCACTTAATAATCCAATTAATAATCCAATTTTCTCATACAGTAACAGTCAGTCATAGGGGTGTTTGGCTAAACGTTTTATCTTTTAGGTTTTTGGGTTTTAAGTAAATTTGGATAAAATTGCTATTTTATGTTGTCGAAATTGCATTTTTGAATGTATAAATGGATTCAGCATGCAGAAAAACCCCTGGAACACTTTAATTATACAAACTTAGCTACTAAAATCTGCAGATCCAACTATTGGCAAAATCAAACTGAAAAAGTTACTGAAAAACATCCAAAAGGTAGAATGTTTAGACCACTGCAGTCACAGGGTGGCAATGACTTTTTGAAGTTTTAATTAAATGAGGTGTAAAAGGGTTTTTAGCTTTTTAGGGCTGCTTTGACTAAACATTCTATTTTTTTGGTGGTTTTTTGGTCGGAATCCGACCATGTAAATTTAGATAAAATCGTTATTTTCTGTTGTTTAAATTGCATTTTTGAATGCATAAATAGATTCAACAAGCTGAAAAACCTCCCAGACACTTGGATTATACAAATTTAATTACTCAAATCTGCAGATCCAACCATTCCTCACCCAATTTAAAACAAAATCCAACCAAAAAAAATCCAAAAAAAATACCAAAAAGTTAAAACTCATTTTTAACAATTTCTCTTGCCAATGTCTCTGGCCGCTCGCAAGTGGGAGTGAAGCTCATGGCCGCCTCTGATTCCACGCACACTGACAATCGAACAGCGACACGTGGCATCACTCCAAACAAAGCATTTATGCCGAAGGCCGTACAAGAACACAAGCCGTCGATTCGTTTCAAGATCCATCCGCTGTCGTTGAATGCGAAAACAGGGCACTGTATGGATGGGTCCGATCCCACTTGCTGCTCTCATGGCTTTACGGGCATTTCGGAATTTGGTCCCACCAGAGAAAGGAGTTCTGGAGATCCCAAGCAAAAGTAAGGGCTCCACGTTATGATTTATTTTAGGTAGTGGGAAATCATAATTATATTTTTAAGAGGGTAGGTCTTCGATTCGACTTTCATCATAATTCTTTAGACATCATAATTCTTTAGAAAATGGGGACCGGGTGGATTCAAATTTCACCGTCAATCTCACTTTGCATTCATATTAATTTTGCATATATTTGTAAGATATAATATATTAATTATTTGGTCAATTGGGTTTAATTTGGATGATTGTGAGGAATGATTGTTATCCTCCCCACTTCGGTTCAATTCCCATAAATGACATGTTAAGCTCATAATGAGTATGTTGTAATGGCTTATAACCTCTATGTATATATATAAAGTTCATGTCAAATAGTTAATTGGGCCTAGTTTAAGTGGTTGTATATTAGAGTGTTATTCTCTCTACTCATGCTCTATTCCATAAGTGTCCAATGTCTATATTTCATTGGTGTTGTCTAATCATTCAACTTTTTGAACTTTTTCACCTTAATCCGGCTAAACATATTGGTGAAATCACCATTTTTTGTTGTTTAAAGGGCAACTTTTTGAACTTTTCCACCCGAATCCGGCGAAACATATTGGTGAAATCACCATTTTATGTTATTTAAATTGCATTTTTGAATGCATAAATGGATTTAGCACCGTGAAGGGCACTCGAATTATACATACTCAATCACTCTAATATGGAATTCCAACAATTTTTGGTTGGATTTCAGTAAAAATTGATTCGAAAATATGCTCATAAAAACCCCAAAAAGTCGAACAAGGTTCATTAATGCTCTTAAAAATATGTTCATCTGCAACTTATGCATATTGTATATGTAGATGCAAGGTGTACAAACATTTATGTATCTTGTTTTTTTCTAATCTATATATCTTTCTTTTTTCTTAGTCATTTTTTGGGTATTCAATATTGTTCGAATAAATAGGGTCATGTTTAGTTACATTGGTCAACCATAAGTGGCATTGTCCCCAATTGGAGTTGTAGTTAAATCATAGATCTAGACATGATTGGAAACCTAGACATGAGGACCAAAGTCCCCCTTAAACACTAGTGTAAAAAACCACATGATTTAAAATTTTGGGCATTGGGTTATACTCAAGTAAATATAATTATGTTTGGTCAAACTAGTCAATCACCCAAGACATTGTCTAAGACAAGTAGCTTGTGTGGTGTGTTTTTGCAGCAAGGGTGAGAAAACCCACAAACTTTGTGGTTGTGACAAAGCTATGGACAAAAGAGGGTTAGAAAACAAGAAACCCTAGTTTCCCAAGAAGCAAATTTGTAGATCTATGCTATAAAATGAGAGTAAAATAGATGCAACAGAAAATAGACATTAACAACAATAGATGTAAAGAATCAATGTAATATCATACCCAATAACGAGAGTGAATACAAAAACACCCGTGGAGACAAACCTATGAAGACCAGGATCCTATGGCGGCATCTTCGTGGGAGGGTTCTTCTTCTTTCCTTTATGTATGGTAGATGGTTATGCTTCTTCTCCTTGGTGGTTGAAAGTGATGGTGAAATGGGGCCAAAAGATCAATGAGAATTTTGATAGCACTTCATTACTTTCATGTGATGGATCTATGGAAAATGAGTGGGATCTCTTTCTAAAATAATGGTTATCCTTGATAGGGTCAAAATAATAAAATATATTATTTGACCAAATCAATTATAACCATTGATTATTTTAACCTTTTTTAATAAAATAAGGAGAAAAAAAGTCATAAAGGTGTTTTTGACTTTAATTAAATGGAAATAACATTAGAAAAAATGTTTTTCTAAGTTATTTAAGGGTAAAATGATGTGAAAGTGAGTATGAACATGAAATACATGTACTATCGATGGTGTATTTCAGTAAGCTAGGAAATATAGGCTAGGTGATAAATATTTTGGTGATAACAGATGCCCCCTAATGTATGAGGTTAGGAGCACATCATATGACCAAAATACATTATAGTTTTCTTTCACTGGGAAATGGGTCAGTCATGATGGAGAAACAAGGGGATGGGAAAGAAGAGACCATTCGTTGAAGAGGCCACATAAAATCACCTTTCAAAAAAAGGGTCACTAGGTAGTGAGGTACAAAATCTTAATGGGATGAGGTATGCATACCCAAACTCATCGAGCTAACTCATTATATCAATAATGAGACAATCAAGAAGTCTCGAATACAACATGGTGCTAGCAAATCATGGCCAAACGATATAATTAGTCCCTTAAATACATATATATAATGGGAATATCTATACCAATTGTGGGTAATCTAACTACATAAGAATTGATTCCCCCATGCTAAAGGAAGGGGTTGGAAGCAACCTGAGAAGCCCTGTTGAACATGAATGGGGCTCCACAATTCTGTCATGATCTCACTAAAGGAAATATCAACCTAAGGGCTCTGAGAACGATGGAACATAGCCAATCAAATATGAGGAATCACATTTGAGGTTGGATCATATATAGATGTACGAATCTCAACGGTCCAATGATGAGCTAAGGTCAAGCATGTGAGACCCTACCAAGTTTGAGAGCAATGAGGACTCTCTTAGCTTGGTCCAAGGTAACCCATCAAGAGAGTGGATAGGTACCAGGGTACATAGGACTAACCCCTAGAATAGAAGTGTTGATGTCGACAGGGGAAAGTCCACCAATGCCCAAGGAGGAAGGAGTATATGTATGCCCGGTATCCAAAGAACAACACCTGAAGTCATAGTGTTGGAAGTAATTGTTGAATCTAGAACATGCGGTGGACTACCTGAAGGGTGAGGTCTAAAACATTTCACACATGTCGAGATGATGGCATAGGTAAATGAAGCACTGAACTGTAAAGTATATGAGTCTCAAGTGTGCGATGAGTAGTTGGAGTTGAGCACGTAAGAAATAACCAAGGTGCCAATGGTAGTGATGAATCCAAAGGAGAAAATCCTCTAAACCTGACCCCTGGAATACAAGTGTTGAAGTCGATAGAGGGAGGCCCACGAGAACCACAGAAAAAGCAATTCCTCGGGTCCAACACGAGGTGAAAATCATAATGTGACAGATAGATATTGACACCAGGGATGGATGGAAGGAAAAGAGAGATGGACTCAAGACTTCCCTTGTTCAGAGCATAAATACAGGGATAACCTGGCAACAACTGAAGACATTCCATATGGAATGGTGGATGACTGGGCATAATGTTGGTCAAGGACATCAGTGGAACAACTGGACGTGTTGGAAAATTGCAACTGGACACAATGTGGAGTTGAAGAGACTCCATGGGACAAAACAGTGACTCATCTCGGATGCTTTGAACAAGGGAAACATAGGAATGCTGCCAACATATGGACTGAGTAAAGGGGAAGTACAAGGCTTCCCTAATAATGCCAAAGGGTTTGGAAAAGGGAACATGTGAGATTTGTAATATCCAAAAGGAGGATAGAACAAAGAAAACAGATGTGGCTAGACACATAATGTTTGGCTAGAATCCTTATGAAAGAAACCAACTGGAAAGGGGAAGGACTCTTCTGAGAATGCCAATGGGACTATTCAGGAGAAAAAGGTAAGGTTTGTAAGATCATAATGTGGGATCAAACAAATCTCACCATTGGAATAAGGGACATAAAACCCAATTGGAATCTCGATAGGGGAGACCAACCAAGAAGTGGGGAAATCCTCATTATAATGCCAATGGGGCTAATCAAGAAGGAAAGGTAATATTTGTAATATCTGAGTGGAGGGTAGAACAAATCAAACGAGTGTACTAGGAGACAAACTATCCAAGTAGAATTATGGTGGGGGATACCAACTGGAAAAAAGAATAACTTCTCATGATAATGCCAATGGGGTTAATAAGGAGAAGTAGAGAAGAGTTGTAATATCCTGGGAGAGGATAGAAAAAAAGAGACCAATGCCGAATTGGAATCCCAGTCAGGGAAACCAATAAAAAATGACATAACTTTCCTAAGAGAGCCAATGGGGCTAGTCAGGATGAGTAAGTATAATTTCCCAGCTAGGAGTGTGAGTGGTATGAAACAAGCATGCCCCCAGATAGGGAAGTAACATAGGTACTATGGATGATCACTAGATGATGAAGCGAAGGGTTCATGCTAAGTGAACATCTAACAAATACCAACCAACAAGTGGGAGTCCAAAAGGGATGGTTGTTAACATGATGAGGAGGAATATATGTGGCTCAACTCTGATATGGAGACTAACTAGACTCTCATTCCCTAAGGGGAAAGAAAATCATGGGCACCAATATGTAATGGAGGTCATTATGCTAGGGTTTCCATGGGAGGAAGATTATATCACCGAGTAGATTGAAAATGCATAATATGGAGGGTTGATCCATATACCCATGTGAGGGAGGTCCTACAGGCAATTTCTAAGAATGATAAGAAAATGCAATGAGCAGAAGGGAAACGAACTATGCTAAATGCTAAGTAAATCAAGGCTTGGTGCAGACCCATATGCATGAATAAAAGTGGTTATCCATGGGGAATCCTTGCTCAACAACAAAACAAAAATGGTGCTTAAGTTGTGTGATCAACTAATGAAGAATTTAGTATACAAGTATGGGCTTTGACTCTTCATGGAAAAATGGCTTCTTGGTGAATTTCCATATATAAAAGAACTAAAATTACCATTTTGAAGAGCTCAAAAGGATGAATCCAACAATGCAAATGGTGTGTCAATCAGAGTTTGTATGAGATGGCAGCAACAAAAAGAAAATCGAGTTTTTTCTATAAAAGTGGTTTCCCTCCAATTTTCCAAGTCATTATTACCAGTGGTGGAGGATGAACATGGAGAGGAGAGGAAGACCCTTAATCTTGTTGAGCTCACTATGGGAGAATCAACCATCAGAAACTGGTGGTGCAACTATCAGGTTAGTGGTCTAATTGTGCTCTTCAAGTTCTGTGTATTAATTTTCCATATTAGGGGCCTTTTCTGGAGTCCCCCCCCTGTCAAAATTTAGAGGTCCAATGCACTTATTGGGGAAATAAGTGAGTCGACCAAGTTGAAATTGACCCAATATGTGTGTTGGCCAATGCACTTATTGGGGGGAAAAGGTGCATTGGTCAACTTTGGGCAGGAGGGCCCAAACGTTGCAAGGAGGTCCTAGGTGGAGGTAGGGGTGGGTAGGTAACTCAAAGGATGAGTTTTGATGCAAAAATGACCTGAAAAAATGTTGTTCTATGCGGGTATGGAAAGATTCAAAGTGGGCTGGAGGGAACAAGAGTTTGAGGAAATTTGTTCCCAGGTACAAGGGGAATTGGTTGTGCGAAGGGCATTAGCATAATATGGGTTACTCAAATACTTTGAGAACCCTTTGGTGTGGGTAGGCGAAGGGCTCTTGTCACACATAGTGGGATATTGGGATCCTGATGAGGGATCCTTTGTGATCCAAGGATATCGATTAGAGATAACCATGCCGGACATATACTTTCTGATAGGGCTGCCCCAATTGGGAGTAGCAATAGAGACACCACCCATACTGCCTTGGGGAAGGTGAGTAAAGAAATTTTTAGACCATCATTGTGTGCATGTTTCCCAGATATGAGATTCCACAATGCATATTGGGGACATTGAGTGATTAGAGACTCGAGTAATGGTTACAAAAGTGACCCGGATACTATGGATCCACTCTCTTCACAAGGTATATGGGAACAAATGTGAGTGATGGAGAAGGTTTTAGATGGTACCCACTTTGGGTGGGCACATATACTATTGACGGTGTTGAAGCACCAATTATCATCATGTAGGAGAGTGTGAGGAGAGAACTATTCCTTTGGGATAGTTCTATGTGCCTTCTTCATTGAGTGCATTCCTAACACTTCATCCACACATATGTGTTTATGATGGGGGACCACAAAAGCCCCAGGTGCGCTGGTGGGGTGAGATATTAAGAAGAGGGGGAGGTGGTGGTGTCAAAAATGTGTTTCGGTCCACTTTCTTTGGACACTAAGATCCACTCCCGATGTTGATCGAGGAGTATCCGTACTCAGACATGAACTACCAGGGATATCTTGAGTTACGTCTACCAACGGGTCGAGCATGGGGATTGGATGGTAAGTTGCAGTGTGTGCATTTTTATTGTATATTTGTTTAATGCATTTATTATGATATGTCAATATGTGGTACTGACACTGTTTTTGTGTGCAATGTGCATATATAGAATTGGTGAGTTCAGTAGGATAGGAAACAATTAGGAGGGCTAGTTCATCTGTTGATCCCAGACCATAGGGGTCCAAGGAGGGGGAGGACCAAGAGAGAGAGATAGAGGATCTTCATTGAAGTTTGGATATACTCTTGACTGAGGCATCTGAGCATAGGTAGCACACCATGGATTACCACTATAAGAGCTTGTATGGGAGTACGACTTGAGTGGGGCTCTATCCTACAGAGAGTAGGAGATGCAGGATATGTGGTACATGATCTCTCATCAGGGGGCATGATGTCATTAGCATGTATTGCTCCATTCGATGAGGATGAGTAGCATGGGTGACTTGCATGCCCCCAAATTTTGTATGTATTTATCATGTAGTGGACATGTCAGATGTATAGTAGAGTAGTGGAATCAAACTTATACAACATTTGATGATGATTTTTTGTTTTTTGGTATAGTATGTTGATGGACATATATGCGTGTGTGTGTGTGCAGTTTTATGATAAAATGAAAATGTACAATGTATGACATGTACATGATGTTTATGCATGATAGTGTAGAAATGAATGCAAATGGTTATCTTATTGTAGATGTATGTGTTAAATGCCAATCTAGGATGTTATTTGCAATGGTATATACAAAGTTCTTTTGACATCTAGGTACATGAATGAATGTATGGATTCAAATGATCACACTAGGAGTCAAATTTGCAGATATTTCCTAAATAAGCATGGGGACCGTACATGATACACTCCATTCAACTGCATTGCAAGTAGTTGGGGATTTAAACAAACATGAAAGTGACGAATGCAATGATCAAGGGCATCGACTAACAAACCTATCAATGCATTGTATTCGGCGTGATTATTGGTGGCAGATCCAATGCAAACACCACTCGAATTGATAAGGGTAGACATGGGGGTAAACAAGGCCCAAGCTACCGAGGCTAGATTATGGGAATAATGACTCACACCATCAGCATAAGCAATGTAGCAACAAGACAAAGGGTCAATATAAAAGGTGCACGAAGATAGCAGGTGAGATGTAGGATGTGCAGAATGAATGCAACCAAAATCTCTAAAATATATACACTATACAAAAGAAGTGAAAAGAAAGAATCATTGAGGGTTGGGATGAACATCTCTGAAAAAACAAGGTATGATGGAACTCTGATCTCGGAGATGTGGAAACATAGAGGATGTGCGTAGTATGATCATTGGGTAGAGATAGAGGATGGTCAATCACAATGGTAGGTGTCGGATTGGCTTGGGAAGATTGATCACAAGGAGGTGTGCGGTCTTCGTTCATCGAGGTTGACACATTCTCACGGGATGCTTCTATCTAGTGGTTAATATACAAGGCATCATGATACTGGGGTATACAAGGGAAATTGTGAGAATAATGACCCTATTTTTCACACAATGCACATGGTTGGTTAGTGAGAAAAGACATGAGGCGTTTGGTAATGGGTTTAGGAAGGGGTACATGTAAGGTGGTGGTGGATGAATCAACATCTAAGTCATCGATGGTATAAAGTGATTTCAACTCAGGGAGCCTGGGATAGTTGAAGGTAGTATGGTCAGTGAGATCACACATAGGGAACATGGGAAACACTGTCGATATGTAGTGGTATGGGTGGCCATATCTAGGTCGGTATTGACTGGGATGGGTTTAAGTTTGGCCTTGCCCCCTTTGTTAGATTTCTTGGTTTTGGGTTTGGGTTGAAGTGGGGGCTGCAGTGGTTGAGGTGGGACCTAGGCAGGCTCTAGTAAAATCTCAGTGAGAGTGGGAGGAGGGGGAGGTACAAGTTGTGTTGATGGCTACGGGGTCCTAGTGTGCAAAGGTATAATTTGCATAAGGGTCAAAGAAAAATATGGCTTAGGCATGGAACTAGGAAGCAAGGTGGGAGGTGGGTATAGGTACCACATTGGAATTCCTAAGGTGAGGCTAGGTAAGTTGAGGGTAGCCATAATCGGGGTACTGAGGATCCCAGGTGGTGGGATAAAGAAAGAGGCCTGGCCCAAGGGATAATTTGGATGCAGTTGTTGCATGCCCAGTGGGAGCATAGATGGTATAGGAATGGAAGGTCCATAAGAGGGTTGTGGGTGGGAGCCCATTGGTCCAAGGCCAAAGGATATCATGTAGACATTAGATGTACCAAGTTAGATGATTGTAGGTGGAGGTCCATAGTATAGACCTAATAGGATGGAGTCTTTATAGACTTTTGGGCTAATGTTGGCGATGGAAGTAACAGGTTAGTCCCCTCCCAAATAAGAAACCATATGGTCAGGATGAGGTGGGGCTTGAGGTTCATGGTAAGTCAATTGGTTAACACTGAAAAGTTTTCCATTGTGGGGGAAAATCATCTTTTGGAAGATGGAAGAGGCCATATCCTTCATGGCTTACATGAAGCTTCCTCCTAACAAGAGGTAGTAATCCATAGGGGCATCAATAAGATCGACATTTGATCTGGATTTTATGAGCAGAACGAAATGAATACAGATTATTAAAAGATGCTTAACACAGAACAATAGAGATACAGTAAAACTGATTTTCTATTCAATAAGGAAATTAGCTGAAACTGTAAAATGCAGTGGAAAACAAGCTTGCTGGAATGGTGGTGTATTATCTCTGAGAAGAGATGTGACGGCTGCGCTCATTCGCAAGAATATGATTACAATGAAGCTCTGAAGGCCATTTTACAATAAGCAGGAATGTCAAAAATCCTAGACATCTAAAAACTTAACCCTAGGAGAAGAAGCGCCAAAAGTCAAGTGGGCCCCGTTTGGGTAAGTTAGTACATCAACTTCCTGGGGTCGTAACTTTTGCATACGATCTTCATTTTAGGCGCACGATAGCCCGTTGGAAAGGTCTATCCAAGGAATACACATTTTACTACAATCTATCAAAGGGAATTTTTTACTATGGCGAGCCCTAAAAACGTTGTTTAGGGCCTCAAAACGACCCCGCAAGTCAGGGACCCGAAAACTAGGAAAAAAAAACTGCCATACTCGAAAAGTGTCAAAATGAACTAGTTGGAATAGGTGGGATGCCACCAACATCCATCTGGATCACTCCTCCCCCCTTAGGAAGCAATGGTCTCCATTGCGTTGAGTTCCCCCATCAGATGAGGAAATTTCTGTTGAATTTGGCCTCGCGTGAGCCACTTGCCTTGGTGAAGGAGATGCCCTGCTTTGATAACTCGATAAAGCTGGATCCTTTGATGTCAGGTGCCCTTGATCTGTGTGTCCATAATCTGATCACTGAATCCATGGTGCATGCAGTCAGGGTTGAGCTATGTTGGTGTCAACTGCTCTGCTATCTTTGAGGTGTCCAATAATGGTGGGAAATATAGTTGAAGGAGAGCCACGTTGAAGATTGGGTGTAGGCCAAGGAAAGGGGGAATGTTGAGCACAAACACATTGTCACCCACAACCTTGGTGATGGTGTATTTCCCATATGGGAGTGGGCGAAGCTTCCGATGGGGCCCTGCAAGGCGTTCTTTCTGCAAGTGCAACCAAACTTTGTCGCCCACCTGAAACTTATGTGTCACTCGATGTTGATCATGGCATTGCTTGTACTTGGCATTGGACTTCTGTAAAATATCTTGAAACTATTGGTGGATGTGCTAGATCCACTCAATGAACCAGGTGGCTTTGTTATCTTTTGGTGGAGTAGGGGACGAGTTAACCGAGGTGTTCACCAGGGGTAGTGCAACATACATGGGGCCCAATGGTTGGAATCTCAACCCCACCTGAAAGGGGTTGTGGCCAGTTGAGCTATGCAGGGCTCAATTCTAGCTATGTTGGACATAGGTAAGACTCTCATCCCATGTGCAAGGGTGCTTGGAATTGTACATGTGCAAGATATGTACGATCATTCGATTGATGACCTCAATTTGACCATCTATCTGAGGGTGGAAGGCAGTGGATTTGGTGAGCTTGGTATCCAACAGTGACTAGAGGCTCGACCAGAATGTACTGAGGAACCAACTGTCCCGATATGAGACAATGGTTTGTGGGATCTCAAAGTGTACCTAGATGCGTTCAAAGAAGAGCTTGGCAATGGCCTCTACAATGATGTTCTTGCAGGCGACCATAATCGTAATCTTGGAAAAGCGATCAACAACCACAAAAACACAGTGATTGCCCCTCTTGGTGGATGAGAGGCCCGACATGTAGTCCATTGAGATGGATTCCCATGGCGTGTCAGGAGTAGGAAGAGGGGTGTACAAGCCCTGTTTCTTAGTGGTCGGTTTGGAAATAGCGCAGGCGGTGCAGGACTTGATATACTTGTCGACATCTTGTCGAATTTTTAGCTAGTAGAAATGTTTTTGCAACACGACCACTATTTTTTCGATGCCAAAGTGTCCTACCACTCGACTGTAGTGAGATTCCCAAATCAGCTTCGTGCGCTCGCTCGATGGAACGCATAGATGGCTCAGACGACACAACAACCCATCCTGAAGATGGAAATTAGCAACCATTGATTTTTCTCCCAACATTTGGTAGGTGGTGGAGAAGTCAGAGTCTGTCTCATAGAGGTGGGTTCATCCGGAGGTCTCATGGTCGCAAGAGTCTAGCACTGTGGTGAGTTTCGTGACTGGAGGTTGGTTGAGGCAATCAACAACTCAGTTGGTACTTCTTGTTTTATACTTGATGTTGAGGTGGAACTATTGTAAGTATGTGGACCACTTCTGATGGTGGTCATTCTGCAATTTGCCTTGGGTCTGCATGAACTGCATTGGCTTGTGATCAATGTGGATGATTGTCTCCTTCCCCAGAATGTAATGTCTCCACTGACGACATAATTGCACAATGGAGTACATTTCTTTGTCGTAAGTAGGGTACTTACGGACAACATCTGATAGTGTCTCACTATGATACACCACAAGGTGGCCGTGTTGAGTGAGAACGACGCCCACAACATAGTCTGAAGCATCTGTCTCGATCTCAAAGGGATGTTGCAGTTCTGGTAATGAAAGTATTGGGGATGAGCACAAATGTTGCTTCAAGTCATCGAAGGCTTGTTATTGGGACATGCCCCACACAAATTGTTCCTTCCTGCCACTCGTGGTTACTTGGTTGAGGGCCCATGCGATATAAGAGAATCCCAACACAAACCTATGATAGAAATTGGCGAGGCCCAAGAAGCCTCGAAGCTCAGTGAGTGTGGTTGGAGCTGGCTAGTCACAGATGACCTGGATCTTGGCTGGATTCACATGCACACCATGTTTATCAACGATGTAGCCTAAGTAATCGACCTTGTCCATGCCGAAGGAGCATTTTTCCAAGTTTGCATATAGTTTGTGTTGTCGGAGGGTGTGCAGAACCTGTTGAATATGCTGCAAGTGTTTTGCCCAAGTCTTGTTGTAGATGAGGATGTCATCCAGATACACCACTACAAAAGTACTGGTGAAAGGTCGTAGGATATCATCCATCATCTTCATAAAAGTTGTTAGAGCATTTTTCAAACCAAAGGGCATGACCAACCATTCAAAACGACCTTCTTTTGACTTGAAGGCGGTTTTCCATACATCTGTCTATTATATTGGGACCTGGTGGAAGCAAGACTTCATATCAATCTTACTGAAGTATTTGGCCCCCATGCGCTGATCAAGGAGGTCGTCGATTCGGGGAATTGGGTACCGGTTCTGAACTGTGATTTTATTCAGGGCTCGGTAATCAATGTAGAGTCTCCAGGTCCCATCTTTCTTCTGTACTTGTACGATTGGGCTCCCACAAAGCGATGAGTTGGGATGGATGTGCCCCTTGTGGAGCAGTTCTTGGATCTACCTCTTGATCTCCTCGTTTTCTAATAGAGAGTGGTGGTAGAACGACCCATTGGGCAGCGGTGCGCCTGGGGTCAGATCAATGGGATGCTTGACTTGGTAGTGCAGAGGTACCCTAGTAGGAGAGGAGAAGATATATGAGTATTCTTCCATGACCTTATCCACCTGCTTTTGTTGTGTGGAGAGATCGACCACAGAGGCCCTGGATGTGGCTGCGATCTTTCTCTTACTATGAGAGCGAATCATGAAGAAGACAAATTTCACGGTCTCAGATATGACTTTCCTACATTGCATGGCAAAGATCAAGGAAATAACACTAGGAGGGACTTCCTCGGGTATCCTGTATAATTTCATGTTCAAAGTAATAATAACACTACGAGGCCTAGACTCATATACAACATGACGTTTCCATAAATAAGGTTGGCCCAAAAGAACATTACAAACTTCGAAAGGAGAAACATCACACAATACCTTGTCTTTAAAGGGCTGGAATCTGTACGACAATCGATATTGTTGGCTGACACGGAGATCGCTTCCTTGGTGGAGCCATCCAATGGTGTAGGGTTGCGGGTGTGGCATTGTTGGCAGGGCCATCCGCTTGACGACCTTTGCTGAGATGAGTTTCTTCTGGCTATCGCTATCAACAATGAAGTGCAGCGGGGTGCCTTTTACCCACATCTGCGAATGGAAAAGGCACTCATCTTCTTCTGGCTTGTCTGGTTCACCAGGCTAGAGCTTGGTGGTAGCAACGGTGACACTGGGTTCCGCGTCAATGATCTGTCTTCCCCTTTCTGGTTCTGACTCAGAGTCAGAACTCGCATTTTATTCAAAGGCTTTCATTTCATCCACCAAGGACTGCTTTGAGCGATAATCAACAATGTTATGCCAAGTGCTCTTATGGAAGTTGCACCACTTCTCGATATCCTTCTTTGTCTTTCTAGTGTCCTTCTTTGTCTTTCCGATATCCTTCTTTGCTTGTGGCTTGGATTGGTTGTCCTGATACTATCCATCTTTTATTTGTCCTTTGTTCTGTAGGTTGGGGCTGCCCTTTCCTGTTTTTTTTCCGCGAGGAGTTCTTAGGCCCAAATTGTCGCATCTTTTGTTTGAGCTTCTACTTGATTTTGACGGCATATTGATAGGCCACGCCTAAGGACGAGATTTCTAGAAATTCCATTTCGGCCTGTATGTATCTATGAAGAGAACCGTGATACTTAAGCACCAGATGTCGCTCTGAATCTTTGATACCCAGCTTGGTGCACAGGGTATGGAAGATATTTGTGAAATCTGGCACTGCTTGGTCTCTTTCTTGCCGCAGTGTGGTCCATTTGGTATACAAGTCGTCATAACTTCCGACAGGGTAGTATTGTTCATTAATAACATCCCTGAAGGATTCCCAAGTGGTCGCGACTGTAAATAATGAGGGTTCCTCTGTTTCCTTTTACTCACAGAAAGTTTCCCACCAATCTTTGACATGGGGAACGACTTTGAGGAGCGCAAAAGTAATGTTTTCTCTATTTGAAAAGTTATGGACAAAAAAATACCCTTCTAGTAGATTCAACCACTTGTCTACAACATCTGCATCTATCTGACCTTCAAATATAGGAATATCGAAGTTGATTTGTACCTTGAAGGGGGCAACACCTCCGCTTGAGGAAGATATGTCGCATGTTGGTAGCTGCCAAAGGATTTGCATGAAACTATCCATCATCTTGTTCCTCTATTGTGTGAGGGATTCCTCAAGCAACATTTTGAAAGGATCTCATGTCCTATCATATTTATTTTCTCCTGCCATGAGAGCTCGTTTGGGTGTGCAAGAGCTTTTGTCCTCAAGAGAAACAAGCTCGAGACTCAATTCTTTGTACCCTGACCTCGTTGGGGACATGCATTAAGACGAAAAGGAGCAGACCACTCTGATACAATTGATCTGGATTTTATGAGAAGAACGAAATGAATACATATTATTAAAAGATGCTTAACAAAGAACAATAAAGATACAGTAAAACTGGTTTTCTATTCAATAAGGATATAAGCTGAAACTGTAAAATGTAGCGAAAAACAAGCTTGTTGGAATGGTGGCGGATTATCTCTAAGAAGAGATGTGATGGTTTCGCTCATTCACAAGAATATGATTACAATGAGGCTCTAAAGGCCTTTTTACAATAAACAAGAATGTCAAAAACCTTAGACATCCAAAAACCTAACCCTAGGAGATGAAGCGCCAAAAGTCATGTGGGCCCCGTTTGGGTGAGTTAGTACATCAACTTCCCGAGGTCGTAAATTTTGCATACGATCTTTGTTTTAGGGGTGAGCCCTAAAAATGTCATTTAGGGCCTCAAAATGGCCCCACAAGTCAGGGACCCGAAAACTAGGAAAAAGAAATTGCCAAACTCAAAAACTGAAAAAATGAACCAGTTGGAATAGGTGGGAGGCCACCGACATCCATCTGGATCAACATCAACACGAACTTCTTTGCCCCTAGCTGGATAGGACAGTTCTAGTAAAGGCCTTGAGGCTGGGAAGGCCTACCATCATATGCTTGAAGATAGATCGTATATGGGACAAGGGTAGGGGAACCAATCTATTTTTAGACTTGGGAAGACATGACGCATATGGATGCACCCTCATCAACAATGCACTAGTGGATGGTGAATTGTTTAATGGAAAATGGGATTTGGAAAGCTACAGAGGGTGCCAATCGAAAGGGTTCAACTTGGTCACTATCGAAGATAATCATACGATTGTATGAGGGGTCAAAAGTTCCCAAAGCGATGAATAAGGCCTTATTTTGTGTAGGGAACATTTGAAGGACTTCGAGGGCCGACATCGTAGTGGGGGACTGGGCTAAGTCATCAACAATGCTATAATGGTGAGTTGCCTTCCCATGGAGGTCAGTAGAATTCTACCTTAGCATAACCTTGGGAGGGATTTCCATGGTAGGGCGAGGAATATGTAAAGTTCCACTGGTGGATGAAGGAGGATCAGAGGGCTCAGTTGGCTGTGTCTTTGGAGGCATACCATACTGGTGGGATCAAGTAGCTAGGTTGACGTCGGGCAAATACAAAAAGAGAATTTGGTAGTTTCCATTGCTAGAAGGGTGGGGGACAAGGGTAGGACTAGAAGGAGGGGGATGGGAAGTAGACACCAACCCCTGGGATGGGAAAGGGTTCTAAAACACAACTCATTGCAATGAAGATGGAGGGGAAGGTCGGACATGGGATTTTTTATCATCCTTAGATGCTCCCCATGCTCAGTGCATCATAGGTAGGAGGGGACACTCGTGGGTGTAATGTCCATAGACACCACAACAAGCAAAAGGTTTATTAGTGCGGAGGGAGGGGTTCTTTCCCTACTTGGGCGTTGGGTGTAATGAGTGGAACAAGAGGTGTGTTGGCCAGTTGCAGAAAAGGGACAAAAAGTGCATTGGCCAATTGCAAAAAAGGGCCAAAAGTGCATTGTCAAGTTGTAGAAAAAGGGGAAAAAGTGTGTTGGTCGTTTTCAAAAAAAAGGGCCAAAAAGTGTGTTGGGTCTAGGGACTAGATCTGAAGCTATGGCTTCGATTCTTAAGGGTTTTTGAGTGTTTTTTCGGCACCTATAACCTACAAATACGAACATAAAGATACATGATGTTAAAAACCCTTGAAAAACTCAAAAAACCTAATAAAAAATGGAAGAAAAAAACTATTTACCATACACCCACAACCAAGGATCATAAGTATGACTCAAATCCCCAGTGAAGTTGCCATTCTATTGGTGTGTTTTTGCAGCGAGGGTGAGAAAATACATAAACTTTGTGGGTTGTGACAAAGCTACAGACAAAGGAGGGTTAGAAAACAAGAAACCCTAGTTTCCCAAGAAGCAAACCTCTATATCTATGCTATCTAATGAAAGTAAAAGGCATGCAACATAAAAAAGACACGAACAACAATAGATGTAATGAATCAATGTATTATCATACCTAATAACTAGAGTGAATACAAATACACCTATGGAAACAAACCTATGAAGACCAAAATCTTTTGGTGGCCTCTCCATGGGAGGGTTCTTCTTATTTCTCAAGTGTATGGTAGATGACTATACTTCTTCTCTTTGGTGGCTAAAAGTGATGGTGAAATGGGGCCAAAAGCTCAATGGAAATTTTGGTAGCACTTCTTTACTTTCATGTGATGGATCTATGGAACATGGATGCGATCTATTTATTTTATAGGCAAAAGAGTGGTTATCCTTGATAGGGTCAAAATAATAAAATATATTATTTGACCAAATCAATTCTAACCATTACTCGATTATTTTACCTCTTTTAAATAAAATAAAAAGGGAAAAAGTCATAGAGATGTTTTTTACGTTAATTAATTCGAAATAACATTAGGAAAAGTGTTTCCCTAAGTTATTTAACGGTAAATAATGTGAAAGTGAGTATGGACATGGAATACATGTACTATGGATGGTGTATTTCGGTAAGCTAGGTAAGCAATATTTTGGTGATAATGGCTTGTGTTAGCCTTTGAGTCCCTAGACTATCACAAAGTCCTAGCTCACCTTTTGTCCTAGATCACCTCTTTTATGAGTTTCTATTCTTATCTCTTGATGAGGTGTCATTCTTATCTATTGATGGGTTGTCAATGAGATATAGATCTAGAGGTGGTTACATCCATATAATATATATTGATATCATTGGATGAATATATAGTTAAGATGTCTAGAGCCCTTTCCACCAATTCTTCTTGTGTTGTCTCTGATTCCATAGTTTAACATAGTATCAAAGCTTCTTTAGTCTTAAGGGGATTAGTAGTTTTATGGTAGTGATCCATGAAAGGTGAGGTATTGTAGCTCCCTATAGTAGTGATCCATAATGTAGAGATGGCTAAATATTTTTCCACTAGTTCTTTTGTGTTGTGTCTGATTTCATAAGTTAACAATAATTTGATTTACATAGTTTAACCATTGCACTCGATGAGTCCATGAGCATGTGTTTGCTTGCTTTATTCCTTCACAAGGAATCATAGTCATGAGTGCATGAACATGTGTCTTCTTGCTTTATTCCTTCACAAGGTATCAGAGCCATGGTGAAGAGAGGTTGATAATATTAGAGATTCTTTAGTCTTAAGGAACCTGATAACTCCTCCATGGTAGTAATCAATGGAAGGTGAGGTATTGTAGCTCCTCATGGTCCATGAAAGTGTAGCCTATGGTGGAGAGATGTTAGTTCTATGCTATGTAAAGAGCTTGTGAAGCAATTGCATAGATCTACGATGATGGAGAAGACAAAGACAAGGTCATCATTCATTTCTTTTTTGGTTTAATATGCAATTGTTTTACTACATATTTTGAAGAATATTTATTTGCATAAAAAATATGAGATATATAGCAAGAGGGAAAGGGAGATATTTTATTTTTTTATTTACACATTGTTCATGGATCTATGCCTTAAAATGAAAGACAATACATGATGTACCTCGATTGCATTGATGAAAAATAATCTCTTATACAAAGAGGGAGCAATTGTATATCCATGGAATTTGTTGAATATTCAAGCATTTGCTATTTCATTTGAATGATTACATTCTATTTTGCATATACATAGATCTGTTGACATAATACAAAAATATGCTCTGAAGAGATTTACATAATACAAATATTTGGAAATAATGAGAGATCTAGTGTAAATAATGTTTCACGCAATTCAACTCTTTTGACAAGAATACTGGCAGTTGGTTTCCAACTCTCTCTCTCATCGACATTGAATAGTCTCCAAAAAATTGTGGGTCTATGAACCATTACAATTGAAAATCTTGTGCTCTCTATGTAGCTACAATATCTTTAAGAGAATCAGACATTGGCTTGCACAAGATCACATCCAAAGTGATATTGATTCTTCCACCTCACTTTTCCTTATAGTTTGTCATATATATGTCCCTAGTTTTGGCATGAGAAGGAAGGCCATTATGAGAAACAATATAGGGCTCCATAGAAAAATGACCAGTAATTATTGAAAGCTTGTTAATTGGACTATTAAATAAATCAAGGCAATAACTAAAGAAAAACTAAATACAAGCCAATTCATCAATTGTTTTGTTCAAATTCAGAGCATATAAACTAATAAAATCTTAGGTAAGATAGACAACCACACTCAAATTCTTAAAAAATCATATAATTCAACGAGGATGATGGTTATGCAAAGAATTTGGGTGGTTATGCAAAGAATTTGGGTTAGATTGACATAAACCACAAAATCAATCTCTTTTGAGATTTTGTTTGATAAGTAGAAAGACACATCTAATAGTTTGAATATAGTAAACCAACCAACCTCATCACTTCCCTCCTTTTCCATTTGCATCTAAATCATTGTAAATTTAATGTGGCCCCAGAGCCCATGATTTGAGAGATTGAGAGTCCACACATCCATGGCCACGCCCATGCACAACTATAGGTAGCCCACTCACGAAGAGGAAAAGACACACAATGTGCATTGTTTTTGTAAGATAGAAGAACCCACAAATAACTTAAAAAAAGAGAGAGGTATTTAATTTTTGTTAAGACGTTGCATGCAACATTTTTTTTTAAAGGGAAGTATTTAATCTTTATCCCATGTACACCATATGGGATCCATGTATACCATATGGAATGCGTAAATAAAATACCTTTCTTTATCTTCAAAATTGTCCATAGTTACGATTAGAAAATGAAGTGGGCTAGTGAACACAATCCGTGCATTATATTTATGTGTGAGTGAAAGAGTGAAGGGGTTCTTAGTGAAAGGGTTCGTTTTAAAAAGTTTGAAAGAGGATTTTGTACAATGGGTGAGTGAAAAAGTGAAGGGGTTCTTAGTGAAAGGGTTCGTTTTGAAAGAGGTTTTTGTACAATGGGTTCTTATCGAGCCGAAGAAAGAGGTAATTGTAAGCCCCACCTTCTTTGAATGGTGGTTTATTTTTTTATTAAAAGAGCACCCAATAATGTTTGGTCAAAATTAGAAGGGCAATTTGGAAGTTTGATGCAACATTGTTTGTAATATGATTCATTGTTAGGAAAACAATTGAAAACTTTTGATGTAACTAATTTTCAAGCAATATTTCTTTTTTCAAATCACATAAGTAGTAACTTATTAAACCATTTGGTAATTTAATTATATTTGTAAAAAAATAACATCATTTATTTTAGGTGATAACTAATCGGTTTCTTCAAACTGTTTTTAAAATTTGGCAATAACACCATTCCATGAGTGTCATATGTGTATCATTGACAAAAATTAACAAAAAAAATTCATAGTAGAATATTTAGAGGAAAAACAAACTTTCATATCAATTACAGGGAACTTACAACAAAAAGAAATGAGAAGGGAAATCTCTTTAAAAATACATGGACAAAATTCTACACACTACTATACAACATGATATACCGCCTACATGTTGAAAGAAGTGAAAAAATAATACAAATAAAGTATCAAAACCATTTTATTGTCCTACATAAATTTACATGACTTCAATTGAAAAATCATAGTTTTCCCGAGAGTAGTTGCTATCATACTAATCATCTATATGTAGCAAATATTCTCAAAAATTTGGGATGCATAATCATTGATTTGGAAAAAAATATTAAAAAAACCTATTATATGTTCATGGAAAATGTTTATAATTAGATGAAAAATATAAGTGTATG
>ML868488.1:8332-20795 GCA_009831015.1 Picea engelmannii
TATGAAATGGGAATAATATTTCAAGTTCAATTTTATATTCATTTACTGGCAGATGTTCTAACTGAATAAAATATGTTAAGTCAACGATTTCAAGAGGAACATATTGATATAACATTTATTTGTATGCAATTAGATGTGCTTATTGAGCTTCTTTGCAAAACATTATTGTGAGATATGTTTGGAGGAGGTTCTCAACATGTTTCATATTTTTTGAAGAAATCAAAACATGGAAAATTGGAGCTTATTGATCATACAGATGCTTCACATGTGCATATGTTAAAATTTGAACCTATAACTAATTCACTTGGGCCAGGTACTACGGAAGATTGTGTTCACTTAGATAGGACATTTGTCCAAAAGTTGATTGATTGTCTCAATGACAGGTTTACAGATTTGTCAGAATTCAATGTAGCAAAATTATTTAGTCCTTGTCCTTACTTTGAAGAAGAGAATGAACGAGACTTTGAAACACAACAATGGTTGAGATGCCTATGTGAAAAAATGATATTGGAGACTCACCAATAATTGATACAAAAAATGTGAAGATGAAATGGAAAGTTTTTCTATTAGTCTACATCGGCCATATCCAAAGAAAAACATGATTGGAGCATGAGAATAATGTGGACGAAAACATGAGTGATGTGAGTCTTATCCAAATTTAATGAAACTGTGGCAAATTATTCTTACTTTTCCTGCTAGCACTATTAGTTGTGAAAGAGAATTCTCTAAGTTGAATTGTATAAAAAATGATGATAGATCTAGAATTTGTCTAGAAACATTAAACACTTGGATGTTTTTATCTTTATCGACACCTAAGGATTGCAAGAGGTAGATTGGAAAACAATTTATGAAACATGGACAAGAATGAAGACATGATGACCTCTTTCACTAGGTGTAGGAAGTTAAGATGTCATAATATATTATTCAATTTTGTAATGTTCAATATTTTGAGTAATGCATTTAAATGAGTATTTTATGTCACTATGTAAAAATACTATCACTATATGTATTTAGTTAACAAAACTTGAAGTTGTGTCAAATTATTTGAATTTAATTGGATGGTTAAAGAGTTATGTTTTGAGAACTATAAGTTAAGAGTTAATTTTTTCACAATTAATGGGTTGTAAAATAATCATTTTATGTATGAAATTTTAAATTATTTTTCATTTTCATACAAAAAGAATACCTTATTTTAACTTGTTAACGTAGAAGAGTTAAAATGAAGTTAACCTTTCAAATTGAAATATGACCCTTTCCTTAAAATTTGATCTGTGATTGTAAGCATCATTAATGATGAACTAAATCACCATATATATATATATATATATATATATATATATATATATATATATATAGTTTTCGCATTTCCATAACCATAATGGAAAAAGCCATTCAACAATTGAATGAACATATATTTGTTAGATAGATATCCCCAACAAATTTTATTTTTCATATTTCCATAAGCATAAACAAATTTTAGTTTTCGCATTTCAATAAGCACAATTTTCTACGTTTCAAAATTAGTTTTCACCGTAAAATATGTCTCGAAAAAACAAAAAATATTGTGAAATGTCAAATTTTAGGCCTGCTTAGAAGGTAATTGTAAGGAAATAGGGTTTGAGGTGATAGGTTTCCAATAATCCCGAGGAGACAAATTCACAGGTTCAGGAATCCAGAGCCTTGTAAATGTGCAAGGCTTCAAGCAAGAACCTTGCAAGGTTTTAAGCAAGAACCTCTTACCTCAAGATTTCGAAGAAAGTCTTTATGCCACTTTCTAGAGTGTTTAGGGTTATTTGCATTAAATAACAAAGCATCTTAAAAACATTAGAAATATTTGTCATCAAAGTTGTAATATTTATGTTTTGTAAATTTTAAAATAAAAAAAACACAATTATCAATATGCACTTAGTGTTGGGTATGTGTTATATTCTTTGTACGACTAGAACTAGTGTCTACGTTGCCCCCAAAATATTTGTTTCCTCGATTTTCATGCCCTTTTTTGGGTGGTTTTTTGGCACATGGTTTTTCGCCGATGGTTTTCTATTTCCTGTTAAGGAATTAGGGTTGTTGACTAATCCAGGTCATTGGATTAGGGTTTTGGATGTCATTAGATCCTATATGTATATTGTGTTGTAAAAAATGTATGATGAGATGAATATAGAATATGTTGGTTTTCCCGGTTTGGGTTTTCAGGGGAAAAATCTCTATGCAATGTGTGTATTTTCCATTGTATCTTTTATATTCTTTTATTGAAAATATATTTGCAGTAAAATATTGTACAAGGTTAAAATCTACATTTGGTATCGGAGCAATTATTGGCTTCAGGGGGATGCCTTTGTGGTCATGGGTTTGGCTCGGGACTATGATAAGCCTTGTTATAGTGGGAGATCTGAGATATTGATTCTTCAAGTGAAAAGAAATGGCGAGCATTTCGAAAATAGAGATCGAGAAATTCAATGGGAAAAGTTTTGAGTTATGGAAGCTCAAGATGGAAGATCTATTGGTAGACAGAGATCAGTAGATCATGGTGGATCCAAGTACTGCACTTGTAGGAACATCAACAACTGACTAGAAAAAGTTGGATCAAAAGGTGAAGAGAACAATCTGATTGTGTCTCTCAGATTCAGTATTACTGAGTGTGTCAGGGGAAGCTACAACCAAGGAGTTATGGGATAAGCTAGGGAACTTGTATCAGTCTAAGTCCCTGGTAAATAAATTGTTCCTGCAGAAGAAGCTGTATAACCCGAGGATGAGAGACGGAGACTCGGTGATAGAGCATATGAATGCATTAAATAATGTGGTAAGTTAGTTATTATCTGTTGAGATTAAAATTTCAGATGAAGATAAATGTATTAGTTTACTATGCTCTTTACCAAACTCGTGGGATAGTCTGGTTGTCGCCATAGGTAGCAATACAACTATCTTGAGTTTTGATGATGTGGTCTCATCCTTGTTGTCGGAGGAGATTATACGGAAGAACATGGAAGGACAGAGCACAGATGCATTATTTTCAAGAGTACGCTCCCAGGAAAGAAATAGATCTAAGTCCTCAAGTGGGAGATCTAATTCTAAGGGTAGATCAAAATCTCCCGGAAATTTTGTAAAGGTATGTTGGAGATGTGGAAAATAAGGTCACTTTAAGAAGCAATGTACATCCAAAAGAATTTAGAAAGTGAAGGGATTTGAAGGTGCCCCCTCTACAGAAGAAAATACCTCCAAGGAAGAAGGATGGGATGTGTACTTGGCTTGTTCAAACACACATGCAGATCATGAGGCATGGTTGGTTGAATCAGGTGCATCCTTTCATATGACTCTCCACATGGAGTGGTTCTGTGAATATGAAAGGTATGATGGATGCAATGTTTTCCTAGATGATGAATCAACAACCAGAATCATAGGACGAGGAAAATTCAAGTTGAGGCTCATAGATGGAAGGATTAGAACACTTCCTGGTATTGTGCACATCCCAAGATTGGCCATAAGTTTGATTTATGTAAGCAAAATGGATGATGCAGGGGTAAAAATGGTATTTGAAAAAGAAACCTGGAGGATGGTTCGAGGAGCAATGGTGTTGCTAAAGGGAGTTCGGATTGGAACTCTATATATGATGAAAGGAAGAACTATTAGTAATGGGTGTAATAGTTCCATTGTTCCAGATATTGGAGCAGAAGAAGAAAAAACTCCTACAGTCTCTGGAGAAAAGGTTATGATGTGGCATCAAAGTCTAGAGCATATCGGAGAGAAGGGTCTTCGACTACTACATGGTAAAGGTATAGTTGAAGGTATGCCTAACTGCTCTCTAGATTTTGATTTCTGTGAGTGTTGTGTATGTGGGAAACATAATTGGGTAATATTCCCCTTCAGTGCAATGAGGGCAGAAGGAATTTTATAGCTAGTGCACAGTGATGTGTTTGGACCTGTGACGGTTCCATCATTGGGAAAATCTGTGTGTTATGTCTCATTTATAGATGACTTCTCGAGGAATACTTGGATATATTTCCTCAAGAAGAAATATGAGGTATTTGTCAGGTTTAAAGTGTTAATGTGTAATCCATTATTATAGTTCTTTGCATTTCAATAGATAACAACAACATAAGACAAGATCACTGAGAAATACACAATCACAAGAGACACAACATTTATCCTAGGAAACCCTCTAAGGGAAGAAACCCCAACAAAACTTCCTTATTATAGATAGCCAATACAATGCCAAGAGATAAATCAAACTAATACATAAGATCCTCTCCTAAAAATGTGCCACTCTCTCTCTCTCTTCTCCAACTGTAGTTCTGAAACTTGTCTCTTAATGAGCAAGTGAGGTGTGTGTCTAAGTGAGGTGCTAGCCTCCTTATTTATACAAATATGGCACATGTGAAGTGTCTCTTCACTGGCAGGGCTGACTTCTCAATCTGGGTGGTTATAACCACCTTTATTATATTATGGGCCTCTTTAATATATTATGGGGCCAACTTCTTCTTTATCCTTTTACAATTACATTATGACCACTCCACAAAAGGGGATTTGGTCCTTTTATGATAGCCGACATGATCAATCCACAATGGGGATTGATCCAATGAATAATATATCAAATAATAGTAAGAATACACTTTGCAGTTACATTATTTCAACACTCCCCCTTAACAAGAAGGGTATTCTTCGACAACATCAGGCGAGAGAGAGGTATGCATCATCAGTGGCATTAGGAGGACAACATCATCAATATCATCTTGGAGCACTGACTGGCATATCTATAAATCATCGGAAGTTTTCTTCATCGACAACATCGTCATTCTCAAAGGAATGAAATCATCATCTGCGTCAATATGGATTAGTATAAAACTAATACATCATCATCATCATAGCACGAGGCTGGCTCATCATCATAATACTAGATTGGCTTTATGTCACAACTAACAAGCCGGAAGCACAGTTCTAGTCTCATCTCACAGTCTTGCTTTATGTCACAACAATAAAGATGGAAGCAAGATACTCATCCTGATTTACATCAAAACCATCAGGTCGAAAGCAGGATACTAGACTAGATTTACGTCACAGCTATCCAGCCAGAAGCACAGTACTAGTCTCATCACATTATCTTTCTTTACGTCACAACCATCAGGTCGGAAGTAGGATACTAGACTGGCTTTACATCACAGCTGTCAAGCCGGAAGCTCAGTACTAGTCACATCAAATCTTCTTGCTTTACGTCACAACCATCAGGTTGGAAGCAAGATACTAGACTGGCTTTACGTCACATTTGTCAAGCCGGAAGCTCAGTACTAGTCACATCACATCTTCTTGCTTTATGTCACAACCATCAGGTCGGAAGCAAGAGATGTCTCATCATCGCAACTACTCCCCCTTTCGAGGAAGTTCCTTTTGGACTATGCCAAGATTATCTCGAAAGTACTCAAACTTTACACGAGATAGGGGCTTTTTCAACACATCAACAACCTGTTCATCTGTGCTAACGTACTGTAGCTTTATGGCTCCTCTCTGCACCATGTCACAAATGTAATGATATCGGATCTCTATGTGCTTCGACCTGTCATAGAATACATGATTCTCTGTCATATTTATGTAGCTCTAGTTGTCACATAGAATCATGGTTGTTTCCATCTCTAGGTCAAATAGATCGGTCAGCAAATTTCGATGCCATATAGCTTCGCAGCTGGCAGAACATGCAACAATGTATTCTGCTTCCCCTGTGATGAGAGAAATGTTAGATTGCTTTCTACTCTTCCATGAGATCATGGCTGATCCCAAACTGAAACAACATCCAGAAGTGCTTTTCCTGTCAGAAACACTTCCTACCCAATCTGCATCAGTATATCCACTCACTGTGAAATCATGATCTCCATCATAGCTGAGACCGCAATCTATTGTACCCTTAAGGTACCTCATCACATGTTTTGCAACCACTAGGTGAACATGTCTGGGTTTTACTAGAAAGTGACTCAAGGTGTTCATGGAAAAACAAATGTTTGGTCTGGTGTTTGTCAGGTACATCAACGATCCAATAATCTGTCTGTACAGTGTGGCATCAATCAATTCTGACGAAGTGTCGACCAACAGCTTCAGCTTCGCTTCCATGAGTGTATTCATGGACTTACATTCCAACATGTCGAATCTCTTCAGGATTTTGATTGCATACTTCCCTTGGTCAAGGAAGAGCCTCTATGGACTCTGCCATACCTCAAGACCTAAGAAATAATGCATTAGTCCAAGGTCTTTCATTTCAAATTCTGAGGCAAGTCTCTTCTTACATTCAATGATGAGATTTTCTTCTCCGGTTAAGAATAAGTATCCACATATAGCAGTAATATCACTGGCTCATCGTTCATAACCTTGAAGTAGAGATTAGAATCTGCTTTACTCTTGGTAAATCCCAAGCTCGTCAGGAAACTATCTATCTGGCCATACCAAGCTCTAGGAGCTTGCTTCAATCCGTACAAGGCTTTCTTCAACTTGCAGACATGAGACTTCATGTCTTCAACTTCAAATCCTTGAGGTTGCTCCATATACACTTCCTCTTCGATGACACCATTTAGGAAAGCTGTCTTTACGTTGATCTAGTGAAACTTCCACTTCATCTTAGCTGCAAGGGCTATGATGGTTCTGATCGAAGTGTATCTGGCTACAGGAGTGAATGTCTCTTCATAGTCAATGCCTTCTTTCTAAGAAAATCCCCAAGCGATGAATCTTTCTTCATATTTTTCAATACTTCCGTCAGCAACATGTTTTATTTTGAAGAGCCATTTGGAGGATACCACGTCTTTACTCTTCGGTCAGGGAACTATTTCCCATACATCATTCTTTATTATGGATTGGTATTCCTCTGTCATGGCATCTACCCATTCTTTCATCTGAATGGATTCTTCAAATCCGGTAGGCTCCTTCTCTAGGAGGTCACACATCAAAGTCGTATAAAAGGAAAATGGCTTTGGTATTTTCACATGTCGCATGGTTCCTTGGGGAACACCATACTTCTCTCCATCTTGAATGAGTTCTCTATCCCAAGCTGGCTTTCTTTTATGGAGGATTTTCATCTGAGGTGGTTCTTGAAATTCCACTATATCATGATCTTCTGGAATTTCCTCATTAGGGGAAACTACGTCTTCCCTCATTGGTTCTACAACATCAGGGGAAACTATGGGTTCCTCTTCATGTACTTCTTCAAGCTGACATCTTCTCAATTTCTTGAGTGTTGCATCTTCATCAAAGGTCACATCCCTGTTGATATCAATGTGGCAGTGACCTGGTATGTAAATTCTGAAGGCCTTGGATACCTCACAGTATCCCACAAATATTCCCTTCTTTCCTGAAGGTTCCAACTTGTTTCTCTTCTCTTTCGAAATATGTATAAAAATTGGGCAACCAAATATTTTGAGATGGCTTACCTCTGGCTTCTTTTCGGTGAACATATCTTCAAGGGTCTTGAACCCAAGTGCACTATGGGATAATCGGTTTTGCACATAAACAATTGTCATTGCTACTTTTACCCATAAGCACATAGGAAGATCTTGATCATGGATCATAGTCTTCACAGTTTCCATTATTGTTCTATTCTTTCTTTTAGCTACACCATTTTGTTGAGGATTATAGGGAGTAGTGAATTCCCTCTTGATCCCAACATATTTGCAGAAGTTCACAAACTCTTTTGAGGTGTATTCTCCTCCATTATCTAACCTGAGTATCTTGATCTTTCTTTCAGAAAGATTCTATGTCAAGGCTTTGAATTCCTTGAACTTGTTGAACGCTTCATCTTTAGATTTTAAGAGATACACCCAGGTCTTACGAGAATAATCATCAATGAATTATACATAGTATACATACCCACTAATGGAGGCCGATGGCATTGGGCCACACACATCTGAATGAATGAGTTCTAGTACTCCTTCTGCTTTGCTATCTCTCTTTGGAAAGGGGCTCTTGATGTTCTTCCCTTGAGCACATCCATTGCATACGCCTTCATTGTCAACATTGAGTTCTGTTAGACCTGTAACAACTTTGCATATGTATGGTAGCGCCTTGTAATAGATGTGATCTAATATTCTATGCCAAAGTTCGCATGATTTTTCAATGGCATGGGTCATGGCAAGCTCTGGGTGACCCTTTAGATTATACAAGCCATTTTCTTCACTTCCAATGATGATTGCTTCATTTATGGTTTCTCCTTTAGCACACATAAGAACTTCTCCATATATAAAGGCAACTCTGTAGCCTTTATTTTCTAAAGCTGAAATGGAGAGTAGGTTCTTTTTCAAACCTGGTACATAGAGTATGTCCTTCATCTTTAATGAATTCCCTGAATTCAGTTTGTAGTTTGATTCTCCCACTCCCTTGATGGGATATTGGTAATCATCTCCAAGTGTCACTTTCTGAGAAAAATTCTTTTCTGAAATACAAGAGAGAATGTTTCTTTGACCTGTCATGTGCTTGGAGGCACCACTATCAATGAGCCACGTGTCCTCTCTAGGTGTTACCGATCCTGAGAGGGCAGAGATTAAGACATAGTCTTTGATATGTTTTCTTAACATCTTTGCAGGTGGCTCTTCATCTTCAACTACATGGACATGGTGCCTCTTATGTTTTCTCTTGTATTCTTCTCATCTGGCTGGACAAAATTTTGCAATGTGTCCCATCTTGTCACAATGATAGCATTGCACAGATGAGTAGTCTCTTTCCCTTTGTTTTCCTCTCTTTTGAAATCTCCTTGGATGAGATTCTTTATTATTGAATTTGTTTGGCGGTTGAGGCTCTTTCTGAGTCTCTTTCTGGAAGTAGGATTTCTTCCTTCCTCTTTTGGTGTGAGTAGCTAGGGCTTGATCATCATCTCTTGCTAGTAGCGCTTCACGGTTAGCTACTCTTGTTTCTTCTTGAATGCATTCTTCCCATAGATGGTCAAACTTCAATTTCTCCGTTCTGGCACAAATCGTTTGGATGAATGCATCCCAAGGTCTTGTGAGACCATTAAGAGTTGTCATTATGAGCTCATCTTCGTCTATGGTGTCTCCAATTTCTTTTAACTGTTCTTTAAATTATGAGATTTTGGAGAAATATTCTTGGATCGTTTCTCCTTTCTGCATCCTCGCATTCTTCAGTTGAGTTCTTAGATTCATCTTCCGGTTTATGTTCTTTCCTTCATACAATCTGCTTAGGGCATCAAACATTTCTTTCAAAGTGTTATTTGATGACACATAAGGAATCAAGTTGTCTTTGATTGAAATTGCAATGATTCTTTTGGCCCTGATCGTGTCCTTTAGATGCTTGGCTTTCTCTACAGCATCGTCGGGTTCCAATACTTCTTCTTTGACGAATCTTGTTAGGTCATTCTCTTCAAGGATCAGGCCGACCCTATACTTCCAGGCACAAAAGTTTTCCATGCCTTCCTGTTTGTCAGCAAGCTTCGTGCTTGCAAACATCTTTTACCTGGAGCTAGGAAAATGACCAAAAAATGAAAATGCTCAAAATCAAATTATGAACTTACCAGGAGATGCGCTTGGCTGAGGTGAGTAGCCTAGTGTGCTTGTATCTGAGAAAAGACAAATTTTACCCCTCCAAACTTGATCTACGGATTTCTGGACTGGTGCTTCTGGTTTTTTGGTACTCTGGTACTACTGGTACTTCTGGTTCTCTAGTTTTCTGGTACTTTGTGAAACTAGGGTTTCACTTTTCGGGAGATCTAGCCACTGTAAAGGTGCACTGAGAGTGCCAAAGTAATCCTTGGATGAGGGCGCTCTTTTCTAGATGGTTTTAGGGCTGAAAAGCTTCACCATCAAAAATCCCTAATTTGCATGTACGACAACAGTGATGTTTTTCACTCTTGTGAAAGATGCTTTCTTCAGCTTGGCTCTGAAACCATGTTAATGTTTAAGCCATTATTATAGTTCTTTGCATTTCAATAGATAACAACAACATAAGACAAGATCACTAAGAAATACACAATCACAAGAGACACAACATTTATCTTGGGAAACCCTCTAAGGGAAGAAAACCCAGCAAAACTTCCTTATTATAGATAGCCAATACAATGCCAAGAGATAACTCAAACTAATACAGAAGATCCTCTCCCAAAGATGCGCCATTCTCTCTCTCTCTTCTCCAACTGCAGTTTCGAAACTTGTCTCTCAATGAGCAAGTGAGGTGTGTGTCTAAGTGAGGCGCTAGCGTCATTATTTATACAAAGATGGCACGTGTGAAGTGTCTCTTCACTGGCAGGGCCGACTTCTCAATCTGGGTGGTTATAACCACCTTTATTATATTCTGGGCCTCTTTAATATATTCTGGGGCCGATTTCTTCTTTAGCCTTTTACAATTACATTATGACCAATCTGCAAAAGGGGATTTGGTCCTTTTATGATAGCTGACATGATCAATCCACAATGGGGATTGATCCAATGAATAATATATCAAATAATAATAAGAATACACTTTGCAGTTACACTATTTCAACATAAAGAGTTGAAGGCTCTTGTTGAGAATCAAACAGAGAAAATAATTAAGGTGTTGAGGACAGATAATGGTGGAGAGTTTATTATCCTCTCCACCCAGGTTCAATTCCCACAAATTGGACTTTGGCCCATTGTGATAAGGCTAGAAGAGTAGACGCCCCCTTGGATTGATCATAAGTTTCTTGCTAGGCACTAGCTTGCAGGCTAATGGCACTAGCCTAGGGGTTATAGTGGCAACCAACTAGATTTGAACCTAGGCCTATCTTTGTATCTCACATATACAGAGATATACAATGTAGAGTGATATACCTCACATATCTTTGTATCTCACATTGCATATACCTTTTCCGAAAGATGTACATTCTTTGTAAAAAATCACTCTACATCATCCATGGTTCTTGGCTCGGGTGGTCGGGTAGCATGTTTTTTATCCTCCCCACCCAGGTTGAATTCCCACAAAGTGGACTTTGGCCCATTGTAGAGTTATATACCTTGCATATACCTCATGTATCTATGTATCTCACATCGCATATACCTTTGCTGAAAGATGTACATTGTTTGTAAAAAATCACTCTACATCATCCAAGGTTCTTAGCTCGGGTGGTTTGGTAGCAGGTTTGTTATCCTCCCCGCCTAGGTTCAATTCCCACAAAGTGGACTTTGGCCCATTGTTATAAGGCTAGAATAGTAGACGTTGTTGATGCCAAGGAACTAGAGAATTCCCAACACCAACATCTCAACCTCCCATGGGGCTAGGCGGGAAGAGACATGAATGTCACCCTGGGCTTAGAGCCCCAACAGGAAAACACATTAGATCTAGACTAAGTCTCATATAACCTAAAGCCCAAGCATGAATTCCTTTTGCTTTGTACTTTTCAATATTAAGTTTTTATGCATTTTATAATTTATGATTTTTTAACTTTAAGGAATAATAAGAAAGTTAAAAGTAAATTAGTATATATATGTGTGTGTGTGTGTGTGTGTGTGTGTGTTAAAAGATTAACAAATTGAGTTAGTGCATGAATATAATACAAAATATTATTAAAGACAATTTAAGCAAACTTAAAAGTTAAAGAAGTAAACAAAACAATAAATAAAGATATTCATTGTGAATTATGTTTTGTTTATTTCATTGTTTTTAAAATATTCATATTAAAGAAATAAAACAATAACAAGTAAAGATGGCAAATAAAGAAAATAATATGCATGTAAAAGTTTAAAATGAAAAGAAACTGAAATGTTTTTTTTAGTTACATGATGAAAATTAAAATGAAATAGATAAGAAATAAAATAGAAACAATATCAGAGCCAACGATGATCTTTATTGATGAAATCTTCACATATTTCCTCATATCCTTTTGAGCTTTCAAGCCTCTGCGAAGACCTAGACCCTGAGTGAAACTCTAATTATTCAAGGTGGTTATCCGACTCACACTAAAATAGCTAAGTACAAAAGTAATTTAACAAAGAAGATCGAACATGCTTGAATGTGAATAGTGAATCTTTAAGGTAATCATCTGTATATGAGAAAACTGGTTAGCCATGAGAACATAAGCACACTACAACAAATTCAAACAAATGAACAAGTTACCTCAAAGATGCCATCAATCTCCATTTTCTAAACTCCTCTTGCTACTCTACAAGCCACCCATGCTATCAACAACCCATCAAATCCCTTGGAGAAAATATGCAAAGTATGAATGATGAAAAGATTAAATAGATTTCTTTCTCATGCTCAGAACATATGTCTCATAATTTTTTTTTCCTTTTTTTGTTAGTTGTATGCTACCTGTTTTAAATCCTTTGGTGGACAGTTCTAGTAGTTGCTTGAGGTCGTTTCACATTAACGGACTGAAGAACGATCTGTTCTAGAACTGTCTCCTTTAAATAATATGAATTAAAACCCTTAAAAATATTTCTTTATTTTTTTTAAATCTCACCATCCATTCTTTATTTATGTGTCGATTTTCTGAACAACTTCTCCAATATATTTGCAAACAAATATCCAC
>WSFP011439040.1:0-20795 GCA_009831015.1 Picea engelmannii
CCCAATTATTTACTAAATTTGATCTTCGTTCTGGCTACCACCAGATTCGTATGAAAGAGGCAGACATTCCTAAGACTTCCTTTATAACTCATGAGGGCCACTATGAGTTTTTTATCATGCCCTTTGGCTTGTGTAATGCTCCCTCCACTTTCCAAAGCCTCATGAACCATGTATTTTGTCCTTTTCTTTGTCATTTTGTATTAGTTTTCTTAGATGATATCTTCATCTATAGAAAAACCTGGACAGGCCATCTTGCTCATGTGGATCAAGTTCTCCATCTACTCTCTCAGCACCAAATTTTCCTGAAACAATCTAAATGTGTTTTTGGCACCTCTGAAGTCGGGTACTTGGGTCATCTTGTTGGCAAGGAAGGAATCAAGGTGGATCCTAAAAAGATTGAAGATATGCAAGATTGGACTCACCCAAAGACTCTCAAAATCTTGCGTGGATTTTTGTGCTTAATAGGTTATTATCGCAAGTTTGTTAAGAATTATGGAAATATTGTCACACCTCTCACTGCACTCCTTAAAAATAATTCTTTCACTTGGAATCGAATAGCTGCTCAGGCTTTTCAAACCTTGAATATTTCTGAGCTTCATGCTACATCCACAGCTAGGCACCTCGGTTTTACCAAAACCTATGACAGGGTCAAACGTTCTTTTTTTTGGGAAGGTATGAAACAGGACGTTCGTAATTTTGTGGTTGAATGTGATGTGTGTCAATGCAACAAGGGAGAAACATTCAAATCTCCTGGCACACTAAAACTGCTTCTGATTCCACCTATTATTTGGTGACACATATCTATGGATTTTGTTGTAGGCTTACCTAAATCGGGCAATAAATCGGTCATCATGGTGGTAGTTGATCGTCTTTCCAGGTATGCTCATTTATGTGCTCTTCAACACCCATTTACAGCATCCGGTGTGGCTCAACTTTTCATGGATCAGGTCTTCAAGCTTCATGGCATGCCGCATTCTATTGTTTCTAATCGCGACCCAATTTTCACTAACAATTTTTGGCAAGAAATGTTCCAGCTACAAGGCACCCAATTGCATATCAGCACAGCTTATCATCCCTAGACTGATGGCCAAACTAAAGTTGTCAACAAGTGTTTGGAAACATATTTGAGGTTTTTTTCCTCGGAAAAGCAAAATCAGTGGGCTCAATGGTTACCACTAGTTGAATGGTGGTACAACACTTCATACCATACAGTTACCCGCATGACTCCTTTTGAAGTGGTATATGGAAAAAATCCACCTTCAATTCTCTCATATTTTCCAGGTGTCTCGAAGGTCCAGGCAGTTGATCATACGCTTACATTTTGTGAAGCTATTCTCCATACCCTCAAAGAGAATTTGGTCATGGACTAGAATCACATGAAGCAACAAGCAAATCAAGGTCGCTCTGAACATCAATTTGAAGAAGGGGATCAAGTGTTTCTTCGACTGCAACCTTACAAGAAAAATTCCATCAAGGCTGACCATTGCCAGAAACTGGTGCCCAAATTTATGGTCCTTATACGGTTCTCAAGCATGTGGGACAGGTGGCCTATCAGTTATCTTTTCCCAATAATTCTAAGCTACATCCTGTTTTTCATGTTTCCTTCTTAAAGAAGGTGATTGGAACTAAGTGCCAAACTCAAACCAACCTTCCCGAGTTGGATCAAGAAGGCTCCATTTGGCTACAACCACAAGCAGTTTTGGACTAGCGTGAGCATCGCCTATGTCATTGAACCATCAAGGAAGTGTTATTCCAATGGAAAGATACAACCCCAGCAGATGCCACTTGGGAACTAGCTACCATTCTGTAGCAATTTCCATATATCAAGCCTTGACGACAAGGTTGTTTTTAAGGGGGAGGACATGTTAGGGACCTAACCCCTCACTTACGTAGAATAATATATTTTGATGTAATAAAGGTCAATATTAATAAGGCCTAGAAATAAGGAAGAATAAGTCGAATGTAAGAAGACCTAATAGAAGTTTCCACTTCTAGAAGGATCTTCCTCTAGATGGTTCTTTTGATAGACATATTTAGTATAAATAGGAGTCGAGGGTATGAGAAATTTTGTCTTGGATATTATTGTAATAGAGATCTTCTCGACTGGAGGTTGCCCCCTCAAAGAGGCAAGTGAACATTGCTCTCAGTAATCAAAGTGCTCATTCTGGTGTTATTTTGGTATCATATTGATATTATTGTGGTGTTATTCTGGTTATATTGTTGTTCGTCTACCATTTCTAGCATTTTATTTATGTTCTGCATATTATTTATATCTGGAATATTACAAACTGGTTTCTCCTGAGTGTGCAGGACTCTTGACAGATTGAGGATGTCGATGGCCTCGATGGACCTCTTTAGACTCCAGACAGAGTCAGGGAGTGGAATGTTTATGGTTTGCATATTTTTGTTATTTCATATGTGACATATGACTGATATAATATTATGATGTTTATGGATCACTGACAAGTTTGTCGATGGATGCAGGTTGACGATAACTTGCTAATAAGACTCACATTTGGATTAAAGAGGTCATGCACGAAAACGAGATATATTGAGGGAGAGGTGTGGCAGCAACCCTACCACAACCTACTAGCACTCTCGTTGTGGCTCGAACTATAGGTTAACGATTACCTAGTTCAAGAGATCCACGATGCCGTGAGGGTAGACTGAGACAGTCCCTCACGAAGATTCTAAGGGGCGTGCAATAAGGTATGGTCCTTATTCCTTAGAGGCTCTTAGTCTCCCACAAGGTCACCTGACGGAGTATTAACTCCAGGGATTTGACGTCTACCAAAATCAGTCAAAAGACTAGTGGCACCCTTGGAGCACATAGTGCGTCTTAAAGGGCACGTCACGTAAATGAAACATGAGTGAAAGTGAGTGGAACCCTTGGATCACGTAGTGCGTATTGAAGGGTACATCGCGGTTGTTAACAATGGTGGGTCAATGAACCTAGTACCTAGAAAAATATGCCTCCTTAGGACCTGGTCGGACTTAAAATGAATGATGGTATGAGTAAAGTTTAATAAATAATTTTCCCTTAAAAACTGTCGCCAAGCCTAGTGAATTTAAAAACTAGGTCTAAGTAGAACATGTGAACAAAAAAAAAACTAAATGTAAATGTAACAAGAAGGGGGGTAAAGAAAATTCAAACATTAATAATTAAAGTAAAATTTTAATGAATGATATTAAAAGGTTAAATTGTTGTTTATATCTAAACTTGCTAAATCTGAACTAAGAAGAAAAGGGGAAACTTAAGGAAAAGGGGAATGTCTAACATAGTAGGGAATCTAGTATTTGGAACCTTCTAATTGTGAACTCAACTAGGTTTTAAGAAAGGTGTCAATCATTTAAGAAACGTTAGGGAATAAAGGGACACCGAGGAGAGTCTTTAGGAACGCTTTTAGGTGGATGAGGGAAATGGACAAATTTAATTGATTAATAAATTGATTTTCTGGTGCAACTAAGGGATCGGGTTACATGTGTACGGGGGAGGTTTATCCTAATTAAATTTAATAAAAATAAGCTAAAGAGGGTTTGGGAAACTAATCACTAAGAAAACTCTATAAAAGGGATGGTGGAGGAGGAGTATGGATCACGCCTGGTAGGCATAAGGTTACACTGTCGATATTTTTCTTGATTGATTTTACCTTGTGGTAGTTGGGATGCCCAACTCGATTAGAGAGTGGTAGCTCGACCTTGCGAGGTGATATGGGTGCTAGCTTATTCTATGGTTGTGTTTATGGCTCCTTTGCGGCTTGGGGGGATCAGGGGGAAGAAGAGTACCCCTAGCATTGGTTGGGAGGTACCAGTGAGATCTCAGTGGTTGGCAAGCAAGAGCGGGATGGAGAGAAAGCACGGGACAACTGCTCTGGATTCTTCGCCTTCGGTTATGGTATGAAAGTGTAAAACTTTGCATTGATAGATTAGTTAGATTATTATATGTGGATTCAGTTATTGATGAAAATTTATAATGGATTCTGGATTAAGTTGGTAATTTCAGCTGAGATTGTATGTTCCTTGAAATAAAATTGTTTAGTTATTTAAGTAAAATTTGTTTATGATGGCCTGTATAACCCTCACTGCCTTGAGTGGTTCCTCGCTTAACTTTCTTAATCCTCCCTGCATCCCTTTTTCCCAAGACGTTTAGTCTGTAGACTGATCGAATGATTGGCTGGTGTGATTGGATTTCTTTTGCTGCCTCTACTACCTTGCATTGTTTTCTCACTTTCTTCCCTTTTTCCATTTTGAGTAAATCAACCTCGAGCGATTTCCTTGAGAGCTCCGCATTGGCAGGCTTCTTCTGTGATTTTTGGAGTATCCTGAACCCTTGCGAGTTCCCTTTCTAGATCTCTGTCTATTGGTTTTTCTACTCTACAAAATTAACCCTTGCTGCGACGAAATTGATGGTAGAGGATCCTGAATCGATCAGTGTTTAAGCCACGAATTAAACCATCAGCGAACTGTCTGGAGGTGCACAACTCTCTTACTTTTCCATCTGCGATTTGAGCTTCTATCATAGTTTTTATCTTAGCACCTTCCCACTTGTACCCAGCGAAATGCCCCACTGTCTCTCTACGTTTTTGGTCTTTTTCTCGACGATTTGGACGGGAACCTCTGTGAACCGTTGGAGAAGTTACTCATTGCGATTTGTTTTCCTTATCGGACTCTGTTTTGGGGGAAAACAATCTCTGCAAAATCTTTGCGATTTCCTCCCTTCCACCCAACTATTTCCCTTGCCCAAGCACAACATTTTCGCCTCAGTACTAAGTGTAATTTAGGCTGCCTCCCTAAAACGAATTTTCCCTTTTTCCCAGTAGGATCATTGGGTTCTAATATGCATATTATCCATATCTTGTTCTTATCTCGCTTGTTAAACCTTAAATTGTGAAGGGCTCAGTTGATTTATAAAAATACGGGGTTCCATTCTATTAATTTTTTAGTGTCTTATGGGTCTTTACTATTGCGACTTTTATATTATGGAAGAATGATTGAGTATTAGATGCTAGGCTCCTTGACCACACCAAACTATAATGTAATGTTGATTTCTTATAGGTTAAACTACCTGCATGCAATGAATTTAGGATGTAATGAATGATTTTTGGATAGTAACTTTGGCATGTAATGGAAGTAATGTGATGGATGGATTGATTGATTATTCGTCTACGTCTTAATTTAATTAATAATTACTTGTTCCATGTTATATTATAGCTAGGTGTGGATGAACTTGGGTGTAGTTACTTAGGCGCCTTAAAATTTTATTGAGTATTTACCCTACGCCGTTGAGTATGATGTGATTCAAATAATTAGATTTCTTGCGCTTTGGAATATTGTTGGATGTACACTGATTCGGTTAATAGGTTATGGGCACGCATTGAATTTGATGACGTGCGACAAGTGATTGGTTTTCCCTCGCGTCTTGAGTTAGAATTGATGTACACTTTTGCACCATGAACATAAGGTTGAATTTCTCCAGTGCGCTATGGTTTATGTGGATGCCTGATAGTTTAGAGTTTGTTACTCTTGTACGATAGAATAAATTTGATTATGTTGCACCTTACCTTATGTCAATGCATGTTGGAGTTAGTAACTGGAAATGATTTGATGGCGATCCGTTATTATAACTTTTGGTGTCTTGAAATTTCATGTGATGTTCGGATCCGTTGTGACATTGCTTAGTCTTACGCCTTGAATTTAACATTGGTAGATGGTGAGTTATACGTTTGATTACCTTGCGTCTTATTTAATTAATTTGTATTTCCTAATGAAAAAAAAATGTACCTGTTTTATGTCGCTTGTTTGGCGTAACAACAAGATCGTTACATATGGTATCAGAGCGGGTTCATCCCTGTGACTATGGATCGCCATGATTTCCACTGCAGTAAACCTTTGAGTAATAACCTATCGCTAATTAAAAATTTAACCTGCCCATGCGATAAGCATGGTTAGATGACGTCGTAGAGATTCATGACGTGGTGCCAGGGGAGGAGGCTCGATGCCTCCAGTAGTACCCGCGCTAGAGGGGTCCAACCCCCCAAGGAGAATTACAAGTCTCTGGGTAGTAGTCGATTGCTATAAGGGATGTGTATGGTCAGACAAGGAGCTTCCAGGGAAATGTTAGAGGCCTTGAAAAACTGTCTGTACTGAGATAAGGCCAAGGCACCTATACCCCTGAGGGTCCACAATGCACCCCAACAAGTACTAGTAGAATTCACGGGGAACTCTAGAATATTAAGTTCCCATGTTCACGAGTGCCACGGACAACTCAACTGCCAAGGAATGGCTGGAAAACAAGGCGATGTGCTTCGCACTTCGCAGTTACAACCTCCAACACAAAGGTCTGGATGGAGGTCTTTAGCTAAAGGGGAGTGCTCTTCTAAGTATGATAGTATGAGTAAATTTTAATAACTAATTTTCCCTTAAAAACTTAAAAACTATGGTATCAGAGAGGGTTCATCCCTGCGACTATGGATCGCCATGATTTCCACTTCAGTAAACCTTTGAGTAATAACCTATCGCTAATTAAAAATTTAACCTGCCCATGTGATAAGCACGGTTAGATGACGTTGTAGAGATTCATGACGTGGTGCTAGGGGAGGAGGCTCAATGCCTCCAGTAGTACTCGCACTAGAGGGGTCCAACCCCCCAAGGAGAATTACAAGTCCCTAAGTAGTAGTTGATTGCTATAAGGGATGTGTATGGTCAGACAAGGAGCTTCCAGGGAAATGTTAGAGGCCTTGAAAAATTGTCTGTATTGAGATAAGGCCAGGGCACCTGTACCCCTGAGGGTCCATAGCGCACCCCAACAAGTACTAGTAGAATTCAAAGGGAACTCTAGAATATTAAGTTCCCATGTTCACGAGTGCCACGGATGGCTCAACTGCCAAGGAATGGCTAGAAAACAAGGCGATGTGCTTCGCACTTCGCAGTTACAACCTCTAACACAAAAGTCTGGATGGAGGTCTTCAGCTAAAGGGGAGTGCTCTTCTAAGGCAGAAGATGCTCCTACCTTAGCTAGACATGGTCATCGGAGCCATGTTTTGGGAACGGTACGATGAATGATTCCGGGAGAAGTAATTGTCAGAGGAATTCATTAAGATCCGGCTCGATGAGTTTCGTGCCTTATGATAAGGTGGTCGTATGGTGCCAAATTATGAGATCATATTTATGAAGATACTCCGGTATGCCCCGCATATGAACAAGGAGAATTTGGAGGTCACCAAGTTTGTTTGTTTCCTTAACTCCAGCTTCATGCGAAGGTGAGGGTGTAAATTCCTCGGACGTTGCACGACGCAGTCTAGTAGGCCTCATTGTTGAGGAAGAATTGACCACGGTGGATAACCTCCAAGCTGAGCACCAGTCCAATGTGATCGAGGTGTCTGGTACCATCGCCAACCCAAATTTTTGTATTTGTTAGACCCCGGTGCTACAAGAGAGTTATATTTCTAGTACCATGCTGAAGGGATTAGGAAAAGGCATTGAACCAGACGATTTTAGATTCGTCGAAATGGCTTCGAGTGCCAACCAGATGGTTGGAAGAAGGGGTATGAACTATCGCTTAAACCTAGGGATTAGTGTAACGAAGTCTGACCTATGTCACAATATTAAGGTCTTATGACATCGTGATTGGTATGGACTGGTTAGAATCGTGTGACGTGATACTCAACTCTAAGACAAAATGGTTGAGTTTGGTCGATGATGAGGAAAAAAGAAGTATGATTGTAGGAAGAAAATGGGGAGTATCCTCGAGGTTCATTTCTTTTCTACAGCTACAAGAGAAAACATGTAAGGATGCAAGTTATATGCATAATTAGCACCAAATGTTAAGGGCATGGCAAAATTATTAGAATACCTTCTGGTAGTACAAGAGTTTGTGGACATGATTCCTAGAAGAATTACCAGGCACACTGCCCGAAGCCAAGATGGAATTTACCATCGAGTTAAAACCTGGAACTGAACCAATGGCAAGAAAGCCTTATTGGATGTCAACCCTTGAGTTACAGGAGTTGAAAGTGCAACTGTAGGAGTTTCTAGACCTAGGACTTATATGTCCAAGTGTATCGCCTTGGAGTGCTCCTGTTAATTTCATACAGAAGAAGGATGGGTAGTGGAGACTCTGCTTGACTACCGTCGAGTATTCCCTGACGACATTTTGATATTTTCTCAGATGCCATAAGATCAAGACAAAATTTTATGCTTGGTACTACAGTGTGGTGAGAGAACAAATTACGGGAAGTAATCACAAAGCTATCAAGGATTCATTGCTTAGAGCAGGTGATCTCCGACAAAAGAAACGTTGTGGATCCCGCAAAGGTAGAGGCTATTATGGAGTAGCCTGCACCAATGAATGTCCCAGAAGCGCATATCTTCATGGGTTTAGAAGGATATTATTGACGGTTCGTCGATGGTTCTTCAAAGATAGTAAATATGATTATGGAATTGCAGAAGAAGAACAAGAAGTTTGTGTGGAATGAGAAATGTGCATAATCATTTCAAAGGCTCAAGGACTTGTTGACGACAACGCCAATACTAAAATTCCTTGTCGTGGATGAAGGCTTCTTGGTATGCATAGACGCATCCAAGGAAGGCTTAGACGAAGTCTGAGGCAATACGGTCAAGTGATCGCTTACATCTCAAGTAAGTTAAGGAAGCGCAAGGAGAACTATGTGACACACGATTTGGAGTTTTTAGCGATCGTGTATGCCCTAAGAGTGTGGAAACACTACCTGATTGGACGAAAATTCAAATAAAACGGACCACCATGGTTTACAACACCTTTTTACACAAATGACTTGAATGCACGACAAAGGCGTTGGTCAGAACTGCTTATCGATTATGATTTTGAGATTTACCTACTTAAAAGATTCTAACTACAGCGCGACGTTGACTGGTATAAAGAGGGTAAGAAATTTTTCGGGCAAGACACCATGTTGGTACCAAAATTGAGGAATATACTATGGACAACAATAGATCTTTGATATATAATAACTGGGTTTACTTACAAGCCAAGGAAAAATTGAGAAGTTTTGATCTTATGCGAAGCTCATAGAGTAGTGTACATGGCTCATCCAAGAGTCATGAATATGAGGAACAACCTTAAGCCCTTATTCTTTTGGAAGGGATAAAGGCGGACATCGTCAACTGCGTGGCGAGATGTCTAGAAGGTCGGCAGGTGAAGGATGAACATAGACATCCAATAGGATTTCTACATTTATGTTGGCACAGGGGCAGACCCAGGGTTCAACGCTTCAACAACGCACCAACAAAACCCTAACTATCGACCCTTTCAGCAACACTGTGAAGCAGGCAAAGTCTCAGCGGAGGTAGAAGCAGGGGGGGTTACAGGACTCAGGTGTCTGTAACCAAGCTGGGACATAGATCTGTGATAATAACACTTCGCAGAGTATTCTAGAAACACTTAGAAGGTGACATGCATTAGTTAATTAGCTTTATTAACATCGCATAACATACCCAAAGATAGATCGTCGCAGTAACAATAAATATTAATCACTTCAACCACTTAGCACACAACACTGAGTTAGATATAACATGCATTCATCTTTAAGTAAAGCACGAAGAATCAACATATCTATCTATCAAGGCACTAGCAAATCAATAACATAAATAACACAGTACAAAGCAAACCAAAGACACAAGATATACGTGGTTCACCCCAGTGTGGGGCTACGTCCACCAATTGCTCTGTCTTCTTTATTATTCTTCAATCTCTTACATTTTGTGACTCCTGTGAACTAAGCCACATATTCTAACTTTGCATAGGACATGATATCTATGCACTGAGCACCAAATCCTCCTTCCAAACTAGGTCAAGGCACAGAGCCTTCTCACATACATTCCATGGCACAAATCCGCTCAAGATACTTGCACTGAGCTCCACAAGATATTGAATACTTCTACCATACATTCTTACTTATTTATAATTTTACAATCCCTTACTTTTACAATCCCTTACAAGAGATCTGCGCACTGAGTGGAAAAAAGTGGTCTGACGGGTTAAATAAGTGGGGCATCGTAACAGATTCTTCCAACAGGTAGGAATGCTTTCATCAATGCGAATCTATCCATTATGGCGTTGTCTCAACATCCGAAGAGCGGTCCATCCACCCATAAATGTGTTTCCTAGCTATTTTGAAGCATTGTTCTAATGGCCAGGGCGCCTCCAACGGTCATATAGCTTCGTCAGGGAGAAGTCCCATTCTGCGTGGTCCTGTTGTTCTGGCGAGGTTCAAATCCTGCGAACCTACCTCTTGTGAGGTTCCAGTCTGTGAAGTCTTCCATCTGGTCTCTGTAGCTTCCTGTAGCTTTTCCATCTTAGCTTTCTTTTTACTAAGTTTCATTGCCTTCTTTCATGTGAGCTAAGTCTCTCTAACTATTTATGGATTCCTCTTTCCATTCTTATTCTTATCTTCTCCTAGCGTAGTGACTTCATATTGTTGTTGTGGCCTTAAAGGGTTTGATGTTAATATCCCTCCTCTTAATACTTCTTGGGTGGATATACTTCTTTCTTGCATAGATAGGTCCTTCAAATATTTTTGCATTCTTTCAACCTTGACAACTAAATCTCTTTCTTTTTGTTCCTCCTGCATTGTTACTTGGTTATGTTGCTTCGACTTATCCTCTCATTCTTCTATGAGTCGATCTATTTTTCTAGCTATGAAATCCCTTAATTCTTTCTTTTTATTTTCTGTAGCTTCTTCCTCTACTTTTATTTTGATCTGATACTTCTCAATCCAAGTCTTACCTAGAAAAAGTGGGAAAGGGGTGTTGTTCTCAACAAACTTAATGACTTCAAATTCCTCTTCAGTCGATGTTCCATGAACAATAATAGATACATTAGTAACTCTTCCACATAAGGTTATCATCTTACCCTTGAACAAGCCTATCCTTCCCAGTGAAGGTACCATGATAGGCTTTCCCAAAATTTCCCAAGTGCCTTTTGTCATAATATTCACTTGTGTTTCCTCGTCCAAGACACAGTCTATGTTGAAGTCTTCTATTCTTGCACTTATGTGTTGTTTTACTTTCAAGATATCTGGTAAACTGACATCTTTGTGAACATTCACCGTTTCTTTTAACTGTAATAACATAGTCTGATCTTTCTTTGATTCTTTCTCTTTATGATTCTCTCACATGCTCTTATTCTCTTGACTTTCTTCGTAGTTTTTTGTCTCATGTTCATTCATTCAACTTTAGCAATCATCCTTCGACAATCCTCAACCTCATGACCAATAGTTTTAAAACAAAGACAAATCAGACCTATACTAGGGAATTCCTTAGCAAGATGTCCTGGTCTTTTACAATTATAACACAAATTTAATCTTCTTTTCCTTTTAAATGTTCCCCAACTTATTTTGTACTGCGCACTAGGATCACAGTGTTGGACCCGCATTCTGCAAAAATTCTTTCTAGGTTCCTGAATCCACTTATTAGTCCAAAAACTCTTTCTATGCATAGGAATAACATATATTTATTCATTTCCATTAGATTTACTTAGATAAACTCTTTCTTCCAACTGCGCCCTAGCCTTCAGACTAGGACAAAATCTATTAAACATACCTAAATTCATGCTTTCGAAACAAAAATTTTCACTTATTTTACTCTTATCAAAGCACAAAGCTTTACCTCTTTTAAGATCTTTACCTCTTTTCTTCAGATCATATTTCTTTCTTAGCATAGAGCTTCGCAAGTCAAGTAGAGTACTGCGCACTTCAGCAATAGATATATGCACAAAGATTGTCTTTTCTTTACTTAAGTCCCCAACAATCGCAGTTTCAAGTCGTGGAAACAGAACCATTTGTTAGCACATGGGCAGACCCAAGGTTCAATGCTTTAGCAACGCACCAACAAAATTTTAACTACCGGCCCTTTCGACAACACCAGTGAAGTAGGCGAAGTCTCACCCGAGGTAGAAGAAGGGGGGTTACAAGACTCAGGTGTCTATAACCAAGATGGGACACAGATATGTGATAATAACACTTCGTAGAGTATTATAGTAATACTTAGAAGGTGGCATGCATTATTTCATTAGCTTTATTAAGATTGCAGAACATACCCAAAGATAGATCGACACAGTAACAATAAAGATTAAGCACTTCAACCACTTAGCACACAACACTGAGTTAGATTTAACATTCATTCATCTTTAAGTAAAGAACGAAGCATCAACAGATCTATCTATCATACATTATAATCAAGGAACTAAACAAATAAATAGCATAAATAACACATCACAAAGCAAACCAAAGACACAAGATATATGTGGTTCACCCCAGTGTGGGGCTATGTCCACCAACTACTTTGTCTTCTTTATTATTCTTCAATCTCTTACATTCTGTGACTCCTGTGCACTAAGCCATAGAGTCTAGCTTTGCATAGGACATGAGATCTGTGCACTGAGCACCAGATCCTCCTTCCAAACTAGGTCAAGGCAGAAAGCCAACTTCTCTATCGAGCACAGAGCCTTACTCACATACATTCCATGGCACAAAGACGCTCAAGCTACTTGCACTTAGCTCCACAAGCTATTGACTACTTATACCATACATTCTTACTTATTTATACTTTTACAATCCCTTACAATAAGGCCTAATCATGTGTAAACCCCATGGGCCGACATCCCATAACCCATTACAAAAACCCTAGAGAACCCCTTACTGGGTCCACATAGCCCTCAAAATAAGTGAGATCCACGATCTCAGCTCCGCCTGGGTGCTCCATCTTTGACCAGCCTGTCGAAGTCTAAAGGTGGTCCAAACCTAACCAAGGTTTCCTCAAAACTTGGTAAGGGCCAACAATCCACGTGCCATTCCAGAATCGACATGAGAGGTCATTTCAATGAATTTCACTGTTGAATTGTCATTGAGGGCAAGGAGGCACGACCCAATTGTCGTGACAGTTGACACTCTAATGAAGAGTTCACATTTTTTCACTGTGTGTACGACACATTAGGTGCCAAATATAGCTAGATTTTATATCAGCAAGATGTTGAGACTTCCAAACGTACCAAAGGAATCATATCCAATAAGGGATTCATTGTTTGCAAGATGATTTCGGACGAGTTTCCCAAGATGCCTTAGGAACACCATTGAACTTTAGTACATCATGTCCTTAAGATAGACAGGTTGACCGAAGGAACGAACCAATTTGTGAAGGTTGTGTTGCGTATGTGTGTGTTGGACCAACAGAAACGTTGGGAATAGTTTTGGCCGCTGGCCGAGTTTGCGTGCAACAACAACCATCAAAGAACCATTAATATGGTGCCATTTGAGTTCCATTATGGGAAACCATGTCAGATGCCTTTGAGTTGGGATCGACTCGAGAATGGGGTCCTGGTAGGACTAGAAGCGTTCCAAGAAGTGAAGGAATAATTATGATGATACAAAGGTGGATGGAAGAAGCGCAAGATCAGTAGAAGGGTTTGTCGATGTGCTTCATGTGACCATAATTATGAAGGGCCTAACGGCTAGTCGTGCCTCATTCTTTAAGGCGTATGCACAATGTTTATCTTGTATTGGTGTGAGAATTTAGGTCAGTGATCCTACGCATGTGATTGACAAAGTTCTTGGAGGATGTTGGGCGAGGGTGTGCTCACGGCGAAGCCAATCCGCATTCTCGACCATCACATTAGACAACTAAGACATCAAATAGTAAATCAGGTTAAGGTCTAGTGGGACAACTATAGTCCGCACTCGACGACCTGGGAGGATGCATATGATATGTGTCAACAGTTTCCCTTTTGTTGATAACTAGACATTTAGATATTGTCAAATACTTATTTCTTCTTTGTATACTGTGAAACTTCGAGACGAAGCTTAAAACAAGAGGGGGTGTATGTAAAATCTCTCTCTTGTGCGCACTTCTGATGTGACTTATTCCTTAAGGACACTTGCGTGCAAGTGATCCCGTTCTTATATGAGTGATTTCTTCGCATAGGGATTTTGATGATGAGATTGTGATTTACGATGTTATGTTATGTTATTATGTATAGACAGGTGTTATTGACTGGTTTCTCCTGAGTGTGCAGGAATCTTGATAGATTGAGGATGTCGATGGCATCGATGGACCTCCTTGGACTTCAGACAGAGTCAGGGAGTGGAATGTTTATGGTTTGTGTATTTATGTTATTTCATATGTGACATATGACTAATATAATATGATGTTATTTATGGATCGCTGACATGTTTGTTGATGGATGCAGGATGAAGATAGCTAGCTAATCAGATTCACATTTGGAGTAAAGGGGTCATGCACGAAAAACAAAGATATTGAGGGAGATGTGTGGCAACATCCCTGCCACAACCTACTAGCACTCCCGTCGTGGCTCAAATGGTAGGTTAACGATTACCTTGTTTGAGAGATCCACGATGTCGTGAGGGAAGACTGAGATAGTGGCTCACAAAGATTCTAAAGGGCACGAAATAAGGTAGGTCCTTATTCCTTAGAGTCCCTTAGTCCCCCACAAGGTCACCTGACGAAGTATTGACTCCAGGGGTTTGACGTCTACCAAAATCAGTCAAAAGCCGAGTGGCACCCTTGGAACACGTAGTGCGTCTTGAAGGGCACGTTGCATAAATGAAATATGAGTGAAGGTGAGTGGAACCCTTGGAGCACGTAGTGCGTCTTGAAGGTCACATCATTGTTGTTAACATTGGTGGGTCGATGAACCTAGTACCTAGAAAACTATGCCTCCTTAGGACCTGGTCGGCCTTAAAATGAATGATAGTATGAGTAAATTTTAATAACTAATTTTCCCTTAAAAACTATAGATGAGCCTAGTGAATTTAAAACCTAGGTCTAAGTAGAACATGTGAACAAAAAAAAAAACTAAATGGACATGTAACAAGAAGGGGGGTAAAGAAAATTCAAACATTAATAATTAAAGTAAAATTTTAATGAAGGATTAAAATATTAAAGGGGTAAATGGTTGTTTATATCTAAACTTGTTAAATCTGAACTAAGAAGAAAAGGGGAAACTTAAGGAAAAGGGGAATGTCTAACATAGTAGGAAATATAGTCTTTGGAACCTTCTAATTTTGAACTCAACTAGGTTTTAAGAAAGGCGACAGTCATTTAATAAATGTAAGGGACGTCAAGGAGCGTTTTTGTGAACGCTTTTAGGAGGGTGAGGAACATAGGCAAATTTAATTGATTAATAAATTGATTTTCTGATGTAACTAAGGGATTGGGTGACATGTGTATGGGGGAGGTTTATCCTAATTAAATTTAATAAAAATAATATAAAGAGGGTTTGGGAAACTGATCACTAAGAAAACTCTATAAAAATGATGGCAGAGGAGGAGTATGGATCACGCCTGCCAGGCATAAGTTTACGTTGCTGATATTTTTCTTGACTGATTTTACCTTGTGGGAGTTGGGATGCCCAGCTTGATTAGAGAGTGGTAGCTCGACCTTGGGAGGCGAGTTGGGCGCTAGCTTATTGTCTAGTTGTTTGCCTATCCCCTTTGCGGATCAGGGGGCTCAGGGGGAAGAAAAGTACCCCTAGCGTTGGTTGGGAGGTACCGGTGATGTCTCATTGGTTGGAAAGCAGAAGCGGGACGGAGTGCAAGTGCGGGACAACCACTCTGGATTCTTCGCCTTCAGTTATGGTACACAGGTGTAAAACTTTTCATTGATAGATTAGTTAGATTATTATATGTGGATTCAATTATTGATGAAAATTTAGAATGGGTTCTAGATTAAGTTGGTAATTTCAGTTGAGATTGTATGTTCCTTGAAATAAAATTGTTCAGTTATTTAAGAAAAAATTGTTTATGATGACCTGTATAACCCTTGTTTCCTTGAGAAGGTCGACAGAGGCAGCTGGATGGTAAAGTCGTTCTTGCAATGAAGGTTAGGTCTTGTGTTCAAACCCGAGTAAGGACGTGGTCTAGTCACGGAACAAATCTTAACTGGGCCAAGCCCGCATACCTTTTGTGGTGTACAAGTTAATCTCCAAAGTCATAGCAAATAGACTGAAACCCCTCCTACCCACACTAGTTTCACAGGAACAGGCTGGTTTCGTGGAAGGAAGACAAATAATGGACAATATCATCCATGCCCACGAACTCATCCACACCCTGAAGCTTGGGAGAAGATTTGTAAACCAAAAAACAACAAAGGTATGGGGCTACATGACCCGCAAGTTACCAATGACACCTATGGGGTGAAACTTTGGTGGTGCTAGGTCAAGGAAACCACGAAGCTATGGGTAAACCTATGGAAGGAAAAATATGCCCCGAACATAAGCGATCAGGACAAAATCCTCCTCAGAGGCATCGAGGTAGGGTCTGATATCTGGAACCTAGCATGGCGCAACAAGACTTGGATTCAATCACACATCTTTTGGGAAGTCAAAAATGGCAGAACCGCTAGATTCTGGGAGGATGCCTGGCAACAGGAACCTAGATTGGAAAAACCCGAAAGGAAGGAAATCCAACAGAAGATGCTTGTGCAAGGCAAAACCAGAGTCTACCAATACTGGAAGCAAGACACAAATTGCAACAAATGGAGAATCTGGAACACTCTTACCCCACATAATAGAGACCAAACCGCAACAACAATATAAGAAGTGGAGGAGGATCTGGGGAAACGAAAAAAAGCAGTTGTGGAAGGAATGGACCAGCTGCGATGGGGGCACAAGGACGGTGGGGAATTCAACCTCAAAGAAGTACGCCACTACATTACAAACCAGGACCAAGAAGACCCGGCGCAACAATGGGTTAAGCTCTGGAATAGCCCACAGTGACCAAAAATAAAAATCTTCTAGTGGCTAATACTCCATAATAAAATCTTAACATGGGAAAACCTCAGGAAGCGCGGTTTCATAGGACCTTCTAGATGTCCCCTATGTGAAGAAAAAGAGGAAACAACAAACCATCTCCTGGATGAATGTACCCTCACAGCAGAAGTCTGGGACTGGGCGACCAACATCTTCTGACAAACTAACAGGATCATAGGGAATGTATCCGCAACTATAAATACTTGGAAAGAGAACTACAACGATAATGAAGAGGTGAATCTCAGTTGGATTCTCATTCCCGGAATGATCATTTGGGCAGTCTGGAAAGAAAGGAACCAACACATCTTCAAGAACCAAAAATGGATGGTAGAAAAGATCAAGGAAACCATCATCTCCATGACAAGAGAAATGATACTGAGCCGCAACTGCCAACCAAGAAGTGCGCAACTCACAACCCAGGATCTCATAATTCTTGAGGCCTTTCGACTGAAGGACGGACACAAACCCTTTCAAGTGAGATGACCAACACAACTCCAAATAGGTGAACACAACTAGAAACCACCACAAGAGGGTTCCCTCAAGCTGAATTTTGATGGGGCATCAAAAGGTAACCCAGGCCAGACAGGGTTGGGAGGAGTTATCAAGGACAATCAAGGAAATATCATTCGACTATATACTAGTAGTTTGGGGAACTCAACTAACAATGCAACATAGTTTGGAGTCCTGGAGACCGGCCTTGAGATTCTACGTCGGGAAGAATAATCAATACTATAGTGGAAGGAGATTCCATGCTAGTAATCAACACAGTAAGGAAGCTCCAAAACGACACCAAAATGGGCAAAATCCAGAAACACTCACGCTTAGCGTAGACCCTACAAAGAGTTTAGGAGCACATACAGTTGGGGCTCGTAGTAGAGTTGCGATGGGTACGAAGGACATCCAATGGCCTAGCAAACATAATAGCTAACGAAGGTGCAAATGAAGCAGGACCAAAACTGGACACAATATGCGTAACATACCAAGTGGTCAGTTTTGAACTGACTGCATTCAAATAGCGGTAAAGGATTACGAGGGCAGTCGAAATACGGACGACCACAACGAGATTAGAGGCACAGAAGTACTCGGAAGGCATGTAGGAGCCCATCAAAATCCGAAAGGCCAACATGCCAACATGAATTCCAATATAGACCCATGTCACACCACAGGAGGAGATACAATATGGCGGCCCTATCACTAGAAAGGAGTACAGGGACTACTCATGGGTGCATAGGAGGGATATCCAGCAGGAGGAAAAGTACACAGAACAAAACGGTTGGCCATGGATAGGGTTGAGTATGCATCACCTATACACAGGTATGGGGGGAGGAAATGATTGGCATACAAGGTGCAAAACAGGGGAGCGACGCAGGAATGACGGTAGGGATCCCAAGAACACACGATTCAAATCAATGCGACAAAACCGGAAAGGACACTTCTTTGGGAAATCAATGATTCCTGGGAGAAGCCAGCAGCGGGGGAAACCCAATAAAGGAAACAACACTAGAGGAAACCATAGATCGGAGAGAAGAAATCACAGAGGCCATACTAAGCACCAAGAAGTAATGGAAAAAAGTGGAGGACGAACTCAAGTCGAGAACCACCCAAAAAAAGCAGAGATGACAAGATTGAAGAAGACCCAGAGCAAGAGAGGCCCCCAGGGGGAAGCTCATCCAACAAGCGCCTAGAAAATCACGAAGGTGGAACAGGCGGCCAGAGAGGCCAAGGAAACCTTCCTCAAGCAGGTCGACCCCAAAGGGAAAGCAATCATAGACAGGTGGGAAAGAGAAGTCAACAACCAGTGCCAGAGCAAGGAATGGGATGAACTCATTCAAGAAGCCGAAGGGATTAAGGACCCGAGGACCACTCAACCAAGAATGAGCCTCTACCAAAAAATGGTGGAAAAAGCCTGGTGCACTAAAATGTTGATAGGCAAGCTAAAAGATGACAGGAAAGAGACCAGCAAGGAAGCGATAATGGGACATAAGAAGGAGCTCACAAAAATCATGAACCGACTCAACAACTTGGAGACTCTTGCCAGAGGAATAGTGGAGGAACAAAGGAGTCAACATGAAAAACTGGAGCGACTGGCGGGACAATTTCACATCTATCTTTGCTACGTCCACCATTTATACATAACTCCTGAGGACCGATGCGGAATTCCAACCAAAATCAGAAAGACATGCATGGTAGAGAAGAAAGAGGAAAAAGCAGCAAACAAGGAAAGAGACGATAACCAACCAATCATCCTGAACTAGTGTAGCACCAACCACGGTTTTTATGCACTACTTACTGTTACTTGTTACTGAATATGTTAAGTTATGGTTTTCTGCAAACTGGCTTAAAAGGATTGGGTCAGTTTCCTAGGGTGGCAGCCCAGCTCCCTCATTTTTGTTGATAGTGCATCTACGAAGGCCCTGATCTGGTTCCTTTTTTGGCAGATCCAGGGACCCCTCCCTGTTTTTACTTGTGTACTATAAATTTTACAGTAATATAAAATCTCAACTCATTTACCAAAAAAAAACCTTGTTGCCTTGAGTGGTTCCTCGCTTAACTTTATTAATCCTCTGCATTCTTAGTGAAGTTAACCCTTCTCTTGGGAAACTTTTCTCCCCGCATGTGATCTAGCGCTTCTCGGCGACGACTGTCCTCTTCCCACTCTCAATCCGCTTGGATGCCTGTCGTTTTTGTTGATCTTTATGCACCACAAAGAAACGTGTTAGCCATCATGTGAGATAGAGGAGACTTGTCTCGTTTTCATTGTTTGCTTGCTCTCACTTAGCAAAAACCTGAGATTTTCCTAGTGCACGTGAGGCCAGTCGATTGTTAAAAATTTTCTTGTACTCTGCAACCGATTATTGTTCTGTGCGCGCGAGATTACAAGGAGCCCAATCGTTTTAAAATTGCTTCTACCCTTTCTATGTTTTGAGTAAATCAACCCTGGGCGATTTCCTTGAGAGCTCTGCGTTGACAGGCTTCTTCTGTGATTTTCGGATAGTAAGGGCGATGGTGGGTTGGATGGTCAGGTTCATTCCTTTGTTTATATGCTATTTTTGTTTAGTTTCTCTTTTTGTTTCATGGCTATAAGCCAATGTAACTTAGGAGTTCAGTGTAATTTTACTTTTGCAAACTCGTTATCATATTTTTTGGCCCTGCGAGCAACTTATACCTGAATTGGGCTGGTAATGAGTAGGTTTCCTATCTTGGTAACTCATATCCAATAGATTGCATGTACATCTTTTTTTATAGCAGGGAATTTATAGAATCTAACTTAAAAAAAGGGGGGGCTTTATAGAAGAATATAATATATATTATATTCTTCTAATAAAGCCTCCCCCACCCTCATATACTCCCCCACCCTCATATATGAGGGTGGGGGGAGGTTTTATTAGAAGAATATAATATATATTATATTCTTCTAATAAATCCCCTCACCCCTGAATTGGGCTGGTAATGAGTAGGTTTCCTATCTTGGTAACTCATATCCAATAGAGGGTGGGGGCGGCTTTATTAGAAGAATATAATATATATTGTATTCTTCTAATAAAGCCCCCCACCCCTGAATTGGGTTGGTAATGAGTAGGTTTCCTATCTTGGTAACTCATATCCAATAGATTGCATGTACATCTTTTTTTATAGCAAGGAATTTATAGAATCTAACTTAAAAAAAAATTAATGTGAAAATGTAATTTCTAAGTTTTATTATTATTTATTTTTTATATTTTATTAAAGAAATAAAGATGAAGTTGGAATCTTATTGTATTTAAAGTAGTGATGTGTTTTATAATTCAATTTGGCATAGATGTTGTCACTTAGTGATAACATCCGTGATAACATTTAAAAAAAATTAAACCAACCTAAATTCATCTTAAACCTGGATTTATCAAACACCAAAGGGGATAAAAAATCTAAGGTGTATTTTTTTTTTCATTTAATTCCATGTCATGTATCAATTCCTTCATATTAAATGATACAAAATTTGCACCTTAATAAATTTGAT
>ML868491.1:6037-20794 GCA_009831015.1 Picea engelmannii
TTTATGTTGATGATATTATCTTTGGAAGTGATGATGACAGGATGTGCCAGAAATTTGCAAAGGATATGCATAATGAGTTTGAAATTTCATTTCTTGGAGAATTATCTTTATTTTTGGGTCTTCAAATATGTCAAAGCAACCAAGGAATTTTTATCTCTCAAACTAAGTATATCAGAGAAATGTTAAAGAGGTTTGGAATGGAAGATTGCAAACCAGTCAGTAGTCCTATGAAAACCAGTTGCAAGTTAAGTAAAGATGATGATTAAAAGGATACATATCAGAGGAAGTATAGGTAAATGATTGGTGGCTTATTTGGAAGATGAATTATCTTTTGTTTTGGGTCTCTAGATATGTCAAAGAAACCAAGGCATTTTTATCTCTCAGACTAAGTATATCAGAGAAATGCTAAAGAGGTTCGGAATGGAAGATTGCAAACCAGTTGGTACACCTATGCAAACCAATTTCAAGTTAAGTAAATATGATGATTCAAAGGCTACACATCGGAGGCAGTACAAGTCAATGATTGGCATCTTACTTTATGTGACAGCTTCCAGACCAGATGTGATGCAGGCAGTTGGACAAGTGGCACTATTTCAAGCAGCACCAAAGGAATCACATGTTTTAGTAGTAAAGAGGATATTCATATATCTCAAAGGTACAAAAGAGTTTGGATTATGGTATCCAAAAAAGAAAGATCTATCACGTGTTTCCTACACAAACATAGATTGGGCAGGCTACATTGATGATTAAAGAAGTACAAGTGGATCATCTTTCTTCTTGGGTGAGTGTTTGGTATCTTGGCTAAGCAAGAAACATAAATCAATATCATTGTCTACGGCCGAAGAAGAGTATATTGCAACAACATGTTGTACACAAGTCTTATGGATTAAACAAACATTGAAATACATACAGGTTGAGTATGACAAGCCCATTTTGATATTTTTTTATAACACAAGCACCATCAATATCTCAAAGAATCCAGTGATGCACTCCAAGATGAAGAACATTCCGATCAAGTTTCATTTTCTACAGGAATAGGTTTCAGAGAAGAACATTAGAGCTCAACATGTTGGGACAAAAGAGTATATTGCAAATATCCTTACAAAACCGCTTCCATTGGAAGCTTTTGAGTATCTTCGCCAGAAACTTGAAGTAGTTTCTGCCCCACAATGAATTTTGAATAATTTTCTTATATGTCATAGATTGACATGAGGAAGCACCATGAAGAGGACATAGGACAATTTAGTTAGGTGGAGCATTCCCAAGGAGAGTTTAGTCAAGGGGAGCAACCTCAAAGGGAAGTTACCATTTTCCATTGATGTCAAAGGGGGAGAGATTAATCAGATGCATGAAGAGAAAGAATAGAGGCATGATTCCAAGGGGAGCGATGGTCACAAGGGGAGAATGAGTATCCATGAATTCAGTGTTGCATCAAAGTGTTGTCATCAATGCCAAAGGGGGAGATTGTTGGTTAATTGGGTTGGTATCTCCAGTTGTGTGGATAAGGAAACCATTTTTGTCTGAGGAATAATGTAATGAAGATAAATGAATTTGCAGAAGAGAATATTCTAGATGGATAGTACATGTCGTGCCATTTTCGGTGATCTGTGGTACGTCACATAGTTCCTCACAGTTGAGGAGATGTGGTTTTGTGAAGTTGAAGGACTCTCATGAGTTATCTAGAAGCCCCTAGAAGGTCAAAGAAGTCAATTATTCTAGAAGCTCCTAGAAGAAGTGTACTAGTCAAATTAATGGTAACTAGGACTTAATCATGGGAAATTTTTTTGCATTAAGAAAATAATTAAAAATGAATTAGTTGCAACAAGAATTTGTGAGTTTTATAATTATGGTAAAGTATTTGCAAGTGGGTAAAGTAGTTGAAAGTGGGTTAGCTATAAAAGAGGGAAGTTGGGTAAAAAAATTAGAAGATAACCCCTAAAGGAAGCTACTTGGACAGTATAAATAAGAGAGCATGGGTCTCCCATTAGCACCTAATTGAGCGCATTGAATATCTCTATTGTGAAATGTGCTTATATATCTAGGGTTTTTTGAATACATCTGGGAGTTGAAAAACTAGTAGAACATGGATATTCATGGGCTACAATGGGACAAAGTGCGGACATCCACGAGTTTATTGAAGACATGGCGCAAACATGTCGAAAATACTGAGAAGAAGAAGATATAATTCATCAGTAGGGACAAGTTGCAGGGCTGAGAAGAAGTTGCATGCTAGGGTGACAGTGATCAGGTACAACAAAATATTCTACATAAATAAAAGGTATGTTGTATGCTTGTTGTAGTTGGTTTGTGGTGATGGCTTAGGGTATGGTCATGGGAAATTGTGAATTTTCCCTTGAGGGATTATTGGTTGTACGGTACATGTTGTGAGAGTTAGATCTACAGAGGCACACTGTTGGTGTACTTGTTAGTTATTGCTAACACATACACCATAAGGTACTTTGTTACGGTATACTTGTGTTTTTTGGAGTATGTGTGAGGCATTTTGTTGAGGAGTGTTGTTGAAGAGATGAGCACAAATTGAGACTGCATAACAGTTAGGGTTTGGTATATAGTTGATGTGAAGGTTTCCATTTGGATTATGGTCTTATGTGTCACATGATTAGTAATATATATGTATGATCCTAGTACATGACTGTGTTAGATCTACTTGGACATTGGATGTGTATTATATTCTATCAGATCAATTGGTTGATGAGAAGATACAGAGGGATTAGACAGTGACAGAGACTGAGACAGTGGCATAAATAGAGTGATAGAGATAGTGATAGTGATACTAGTAGAGCATTGTGCTATTTTGCAAGTTGCATCAAACAAAGGTGTGAACATCCACGAGTTGCAGTAAAGGAAGCCACAAACCTCTGCAATTTGCAGTAAAGGAAGCCACATACATCTGTGAGTTGCAGTGTAGATAGGTTGCAGATCTATAGAGAATTTTTTGTGAAGAAGAGTGGTACAGGTCATGACAAGATTACCAATAACAGGTTGTGGCAGTGATATCTACAGTTTATTTGATTCAGTGACAGTGACAGGTCATCTATTTTTGGCATTTATATTTCAGGGAGGTTGGATGGGGGAAGGATAGGTGGTTGTAGCCACCTTCTGGTTGTAGCCAGAGAACATAGGGGGTTGTATCCTCCTTTTGGTTTGAGCCAAAGAATTGGGTAGTTGGAGCTTCCCTCAGGTTGTAGCTTGAGAATATAGGGGGTTGGAGCCTCCTTCTAGTTGGAGCTAGAAAACAAAGGAAGTTGGTGCTTCCAATGAATGTACTTCTTAAAGACATACAAGAAAAAGTATTCCATGTTTTTCTCCAGAATTGGGTTTCTACCTAAAAATATGGGTGTATTGTTTATGTGTACGACTGCTCATTGTTCATGGTTTATTTATTCTACACTTATTGAATGATATTGGCAAATTGATCATAAGGTTAACAACACTTATATACACTCTGGTGAAAAAGGATTAAAAAGCACTATTATTGATTCACCCTGCCTCTCAGTTATCCAACAAGGTTATACCCTAATGACCTTGCAATCAAAAGTGTATAATGTTGTATTAAAATCACAATGAGTGCAAAGTTGTATTGTTCCTAATGAGTCATCAGGACCAAATGGAAAAGAGTAAATCTATGTATATGAGACAATAAAGAGTGCTTTAACCATATATCAACATCCCACTGTAATAAAGCAGTTTTGTTTAATACTTAGGTTGTAAAGACATGATAGCATAGAGATGTAAAAAATCCCATTAGTAAATGATTATGCCAACCAACAATGATGCCTTTCAGAGAATAAATACATGTGTTAAGTGTTCTAATCCAACGTTCACTATAGATTATTAGCACAATACATAATGCCTCATTACCATAGATTTAATACTATCAACAACATATATTCGCATTATATTTCAACCATAGAGTAATGATAAAAGATAATCACACATGTTCTTCATAAATGGAGGGACAAATTGTGTGCAAAAATTAGCATAGACAACAAGATTCACCATGTACTTAAGTGTATACCATCATCAAAATTGCACCATAATCTTTGCAATTTGACATTGAATTAAACCCTTAAAAGATATAACATTTGGGTGTTTTTAATGAGGTCATCAGACCCCTTTAGACATCGATTAGTTGTTGGAGATGATATAGAGTGAGAATACATTCAAATGTTGCAAATACAAGACTTATACCATCATCAAAGGCGATGAAATTTATTATCTACAATCTTAAACAATGAACTAACCCTTAAAACCAATGACAAAAATGGGTGATGTTTTGCATTTCAGAGAGGTCGTTGGAACTTAGCTTGCATCGATGTTTTATTAGAGATAGTCTAGAGTATGGATAAAACCAACATTGCAGAGATAAGTGATGTAAACCAATGAAAAATGTGAACTCAATCCAAACACATATTCATAATTATAACTAGAGAAGGGATAACAATAGACCAAGTCGTTATGCTTATTCCATCATTGTTTTTATCATGTGTGAGTGCAATAATTATGACAGTGCTTCAACATTGCAAGAATTAAGTGATGAATGATCTAGTTAGGGGTTGATACCATAAGTTCCAATTAACAAATTAAAGCATCCCATAACAATATTCAAGCATTTCAGGAATGCCTCAAATGTGTGAGGGTTAGATCCAAAGGTAATAACAATGAAAACAGGATTAAACCCTTGTTAGATGCTAACACCAAGTAATATTCTTTGAAATCAAGTTAGAAAAATGAGATCTAAGCATTAGATGTATCATGAAGTTCCATAGATAAAACAATCTACACAAAAGATGAGACAAGATGAACCCTAGATTTCTAAACAAAAAAAGAGAGGAAATTACGATTTTTGGGTTTTTGGAGGTTGAAGAAAAAGATAGACTAGTGCCTTAGGAATGGCTATGGGGTCACTACACAAGTATATATGAATATTAGGGTTTCAATATGAGGCAAAGTTGAGGGTACCTAAAGAGGATTACCTATCAAGCATCACCTAGGAAAAATAATGCTTCTCAAGTTTGTATGGGGGCATTAATTATCTAGGAAGTCTCTCCAAGTACTAATAAGGTGATGATACAGGTGGATATTAGTGCCCACCCACTTCTTTCAATGACTTAAGAAGGTTCTCCATCTTGGAAATTTTATTATGATTTTTTAGGATTGTAACACTCCAGTTTTGATCCCCCAATGTAGCATTGTATATTTGTAAGTATTATGAATGGTCATGGGCCAAGTGATGTAAAATGTAAACATTATACATTGAAAATAATAAAATGAAATACACCGCCAGTTGTTGGGCACTTTAATTGTCTAAATAGAAAATTAAGGTGTTCAATATAAATTGTCAACCCGAGGAAGTCTGTTATTTCAAGATAATTGTGCACAGTCTATGCTAGATTATGAAAGAAACACTAATCTAATTGTAGTAGGGAAGTTGAAAAAGAAACAAAAATTATCACTAACACAGTTGTGTTGATACAGCTGGAGTTCTACAGAATTGAAATCATAGTTGAAATCTAAACTGACGAGTGTATAAGAATCTTGGATTACCTATTCTAATGTAACTTTCTATTTTACTTTCACAGGAAGAAGTTCTAGACTAATTGCAGAAAGGAAATCTTAAGAAAGTAATTCACACTTTTATTTTCTTTTACTTGGAAACAAGATTTTAATCTAATGCAAAAAAAAGGGAAAGCAGTTCTCCAGCAGTGTTCAGCAATCGACTTCTAATTCTCATGAGATAGATTTATGCGCATCTATAGGAAGGAACTAGACTGTAACAACAATTGTATTATAGAATTGTTCAATAGATAAATCATTCATATTAAAACAACTAATCTAGAATTCAAAACAGAGGGGAATCTGTGAGGAAGGTGGGCCCTTTCCTTCTCACTGAATCCACTCAAAGAAATAGACTACAGACTGCTAAAGAAACTCAATCCACTCTTTTATTGATTTGCCAAAATGTTCATGTACAATAAGCTTTACTTTACTTCACTTTCTCACAGTCAAAAATCCGTCCCTCTGATTAAAAAAGCTCTGCTATTTAAAGTCAGAGTCATTCAGTTAAAACAAAATCAGAAGAGCCTTGAGAATCCTCGATTCTCAAGTTGTTCGTATGATATCATTAATACAAGATCTAGAACTAATATTGTAAGCTAAAAAATGTAACAACAGGTATAACAACTTTCAGGATCGGTGTCATTTGTTGCAGCAGTCGTGTATCAACAGAATCAGTGGTATTTGTTGCAGCAGTCATGTAATAGAAGAATCGGTGGCACCTGTTGCAGCAGTCGTGTAACAACTTCCAGGATTGGCGCATAGCTGTAACAGCCTCCAAGATTTGCGCATAACTGTAACAATTTCCAAGATTGACGCATAGCTATAACAGCTGGTGTAACAACAATGAAAATTCTTCAAGACTTGGTTGTTCTATACATTTCGATCATTAGTTGAATCATTTTATGGGTAAAACATGTGAACGTTACCAATCAAACATGCTAAGTAAATGAAAATATAAAAGCAAGATGAGTGATTCATACCTTGGGAAAAGAAGGTCTTATCACGCATTATAGTAGGCATTAGCTTAGAGATGATAAGGTTGAATGGGCAAAAGATGTGGTGAAAAGGGGACATTTTTGGGTCCTAACATGCCCCCCAACTGAAGACCATTGCATGTCCTCATGAAAAAACACATTCAAACCTTACTTTGTAGCTGAATTAGGGAATTGGCTCCTCTAGTGCAAAATTGCCAAGATAAATTGCTAAGTGCCTGTATGGAAAAATTATGTGTCAAAAAGAAAATTTGTTGTGTCAACAATTTGTCTGAGTTTCTTTGTCTTCAAGAAAAGAATCAGTTTGAGTTTCTTGAGTAACAACTCATGAGGGAAACAGAGGTTCTTGTTTGAAATCTGCTAGTAAACCAACAACTACCTTATGACGTTGAGATCTCCTCGGTTTTACTTGTTTTTGTGTAGCAGTAATTTCATGTTCAGTCTTGACTGACAAAGTTGTTGGTCCTTTTGCAACTGGTACTTTTACTACCTTATATCCTGCCTCAAAGTAAATGTTTCCACACTCAAAGCACATGAGTTCTTTATTTCTGCCCATAACATTTTTTGTCAATGCGAGGATGTCCAAGGTGATCCCCTCTAGATTCTTCTGTCGAGGAGCCTGTACCTCTTGCTTCAGGGTATTTAACTCTACTTTGAGGTTTTCATTCTTTGTTATTAGTGCGGCAATTCTAGAATTTTCAGTATTACCGATCTTTCTCTCAATCTGGGCAAACAATTGGGCAAGTGGCACATCCTCAGTATTATGTGTTGTTGGTTCTTGTGTAACAACTGTGTCTGTCATGAATGGTTCTTATGTAACAACTGTGTCTGTCATGACTGGTTCTGGTGGAATAGTCTCGACTTGGACAACTGGTTCTTGTGGAACAGTTGTTTCTTGTATTACCATCTCTAGTTGAACAACCTTCTGCGGAGTAGCTGGTTCTTGTGTAACAATTGTGTCTGTCATGACTGGTTCTTGTGGAACAGTCTCGACTTGGACAGTTGGTTCTTGTGTGTTAGTTCTTCATCAACCATAGAGGATAGTGGGTGAAGAATATGAATAGCCTGTTCCATATCTTGCCATCCCATTGCTGCTTCTGCAGACCTGTTGGACCTGGATCTTCTCCTAGGTAAAATAGAAACGAAAGAAGGAGCTTTCTTCTTCGTCGCTGGAGGAGGAACATGGCGTTCTTCCTCAACCACACAAGGAGGAAATTCTGGTATACTGGGGTCTGCGATGATATGTACATCGTCACTTGACGTGAGACGCACAAAATCATCAGGCGGAGCAGATGATTCTGCTGCGATTTGAGTACATTCAGTCTGAATTGAGAGAATAGTTTCTTGAAGTTCCTTGCACAAAGTAAAACCAGGTATACGTATCTCTGTAGAATTCTTTGTCACAACAGCAGGAGGGTTCTGATTTACTACTGATGCAATTCGGTCAAGGTATTTCTGAGGTTTGCCCTTGAATGGACGTTTTCTTTTCTGAGAGAATGCTCTAGTAGTGACAGTAGGCGCTTGAACGACTGTTGCAGCATTAGGAGGGTCTTGAGTGACTGTCGGTGCAACAACAAAGGAGGTAGTCGGAATTGATGTTGTAGTGGACCGTGCTAACCTTGTTTACTTTCTAGGTGATGCAGAGATAGGAACAGGGGGTGGTTTGTCAATTGCAGCTGTTGCAACCAAGGTTCGTGACTCATGTCTTGGTGTAGTAGCTGGATGTGCATTGGTTGGCTCGACCACAGCTACAGGCTGGGTCAATTGAACTTCGTCGAGGCTTGTCTGGTTGGTGCTAGAATGGGATTGGGTTGTGCGTTTTCTTCTTTGAGTCGTCTTACGGGTAGCGAAATTAGGGGTTTGGACTGTTGTTGCAGCCGAGGGCAGGAACTCAGGAAGAGGTCCATGGATTGTGTTTTCTAGTACTAGGGAAATCATATCTGCAGGTGTAGAATGTGGTTGGTCTGCTACAACAAGTAATGGGTTATTGGAAATGCCCATACCTCTGCGAATTAATAGTTCGATGAGTCTGTGATTAGAAAGGCAGTTCTTGGGGTTCTTGAATTTTTTTACAAAATGATCCATGTTATGCAATGAATGGAGGAGAAAATGAGGAATGTTTATGAATTTTTGATGTCACATATGTGATAATAAGATGAAATCAAAAAAATAAACAACTTGGTACCTGCCTTCGCAGGTAATGTATCTTTTGACAAACTCTGTGACTTTCCCCCAAGGCTCTGGTAAGGAATTGACATCTGCACCTCTACCTTTAGTTTGAACTTGCTCATTGTCGACGAGGAAACCCTTATGTGCATTCAGAAAATGTGTTTTTCTGTTAAACCATCAGTCTCCTATCGTTGGCAACCCTATCACAACAGCAAGGCTTTCTTCTAACACTGGAATCCTTACCCCATTCACCATTGAATATCCTTCGGTGAGATTTTGACTAAACTCCAATATCTCATCTTCATTAAACCCCTTCAACTTCTTAAAATATGATATCCAACTAGCCTGGAGAAATATTTGGTAGGTCTCTGGGTGTAACAACAAAGTGTCCAGATTTGCGGGTTCATACCGCACAACTGATCCTCCCATGATGTTGCTTGAGAGTCTAACAGGCACATAGGAGGAGAAACTAGCACCTAAACCAGAGAAGCAGCAAGGTCAAACATGGTTTGCATACAGAATACAGTGTCTCAGCAAAAAGAAGTGCGGTCGAAAATGTGGTGGAGGTGAGTATAAAATGCGGTTTGGACGGCTAGATTTGTGTTTCCCCCCCCAACTAATCGGATTGACTCCAGGTGCATCGATTTAGGACAACCGATGAGTAAATAGGAAAGAGTGCTTTTATATCTTCATTACTTTAACACGTAGGATTAGTCACGTACCTCATATCTTACCGCATATAACAATCTGTCGGAGTAATCGTACTATCCAACTGCCATTTGAGTCGTGTGGAAATAGCTGAAATGATGAAGGATGGTGTGAGAAATGATGATATGACAACTGGAGCAGAGATGGAGTCCTTTCTGTAGTTGACCAGCTAGAAATCGCCAAATGTGAAGTCAGGAAATGATGAAGAAACATTGTTGGACCGAGAAAGCAGAAATATTGACAAATCAGCGGTGTTGCAGAATGGAAAGATTGTAGAGCTGGAGTAGCAGCATTGGCAGAAATGCGAAAAAGAAAGAGTGAAGTGGCAAGAAAGAATAATAACTAGAAATGTATCAGCAGGTACTTCGGCCAAAATGGTGGAAGTAGGTGTAACAACATGGAAAATGAGACGATCGTAAAAGAAAATGGTGTAACCGCATGAAAAATGACCATTGTGTAACAGTAGAGAAATTGGCCAACTTATCGGAAAAGGGTGTAACAGCAGAAAATCGACCAATTTATCGAAAAAATGGTGTAACAGCAGGAAAATTGGCCAATTTATCGGAAAAGGATGTAACAGTAGGAAAATCGACCAATTTATCGGAAAAGGGTGTAACAACAGGAAAATTAGCCGAACGCTCCATCACTTAGTTTTTAGGAAGTTTTTCAACTACCATAAACTAATCGTTTGACTCCTGTTGTTGTACTCAATTTTTGTTGTCCATCAATTCACATGCACACACATAATGACCTGATACCCTTCAAGGTTGAATTTATTAGCATAGTTTATTCAAATAGAGAAATTCAAATTTTGTTGAGTTTATTTATATACAAGGTCTGAGCAAAATAAGTCCTAAGGTTCAGAAGGGGAAGGAGAAAGATCCTTTCCTTTTAAGAATTGATAACCTGTATCGGTTGTACATCTAGATTTGAATTCTACCTTGGATAGTGGACACCGATACAGACAGAAGTGATGACCATTTGCATGTAACTGTGTATTGGATCCATCAATGGTGATCAACTTGACTGTTCCGTTGGGAAAAAACATTGTCTACCTCATAAGGTCCTAGCCATCATGTACGCAGCTTACCCTGAAATTCTTTAAAGCGTGAATCATACAACAGAGCGCAATCTCATTTCTGGAATAATTTCTTCTTGATGACTCGGTCATGCCATTTTGTTCTATGTTGTTGAATCACCATGGTTTGATGAATAGCATCCAAACGCTTTTCATCGAGCTCATTGAGCTGTTGTAGTCTAGCCTTCTGTGCCATAGTCAAGTCAAGGTTGACTGCTGATGCAGTTCTTAAGGTTTTGATTTCGAATTCAATGGGAAAAACATGGATTTTTCCATATACCATCTCATAAGGAGAAAAACCAGTTGTGTTTCTCCAAGTAGTTCGGTAAGCCCATAGAGCTTCATGCAATATGTCAGTCCAATCCTGACGATGTTCTCTCACGTTTTTAGTAAGAATGTCTTCAATAACTTGTGGATGGTATGGAGAAGCTATTCTATGCAAAACATGATATGTATTAAGTAGGGCTCCAAACTTATGTGATGTGAAAGGGGGTCCTCCATCAGTTATTAATTCTCTAGGAACACCAAACTGAACAAAGATATCTCAAACAAGAATGCTAAAACCGATTCTTCTGAGGCCCTAATGAGTGCTTTTGCCTCTACCCACTTGGTCATGTAATCTGTACATACCAATATATAGACTTTATTATTAGAAGGTGGGTTAATGGGCCCTATGAAATCCATGGCCCATATCTCAAAAGGATCTAACACTATCTGAGGGTGGAAAGGCATCTCATCTCTATGATTTGGCTGACCCATTTGTTGGAAACTGTCACAAATTTGAACGTATTTCTTGGCATCTTGAAATATGGTGGGCCAAAAATAGCCCATCCTTAAAATTTTATGCCCGGTTCTTTTATCAGCAAAATGACCCCCACAAGGGCCATCATGGAAAGATTTCAGCAGATCATACACTTCATCATCCCTTACACATCTCTTGATTTCCTGATCTAGGCATGTGTAGAAAAGGTATCCTACTATCCAACTATATTGAGCACTCTTTTGAATAATCTTCCTTCTTTCTCGAGGAGATATATGCAGAGGTATAATCCCTGCAACCAAATAGTTAGCAATGTCTGCATACCAGGGTGAGTGAGCGGATACTGCAAACAAATGTTCATCAGGAAAGGAATCATCTATAGGTGTATTATCATCATTTATATGTAACCTTGAGAGAAAATCAACAACCACATTTTCTTTTCTTGGTCTATCTACTATAGTGATGTCAAATTCTTGGAGTAGTAGCAACCATCTTGTTACTCGTGCATTAGTAATAGGTTTATTCATCAGATATTTAATTGTTGTATGATTAGTATGAATAAAAGTAGGATAACCAGTGACACAATGCCTGAATTTATTGATTGCATAAACTACTGCTAAGAATCATCTTTTAGTAACTGTATAATTCAATTCAATAGGAGCCATGTTCTTGCTGATATAGTAGATAGCATAGGGTTCTTTGTCCTCCTATTGCCCTAGTACTGCACCAATTGCAGTATCTGAGGCATTTGAAGAAATGTGAAAAGGCAGAGCCCAATTGGGCCCTCTCAAAATGGGAGTTGTGGACAATTTTTGTTTCAGATCTGTAAAAGACAATTCACAGTTGTTAGTCCAACGGAACTCAACATCTTTTGTTAATAGGAAAAACAAGGGAGAGGCAAGTTTGGAATTCTTTTTAATGAATCTCCTGTAATAACCAACATGCCCTAAAAAACTTCTTACCTCTTTCTGGGTTGATGGAGTTGGAATGTCCAAAATTACCTGGATTTTGGCTAGGCCTACCTGAATTCCTGCATAAGAAATGAAATGTCCCAACACTACACCCTCACTCATCATCATATGGAATTTTTCTGTACTCAAAGAAAGATGAGACTGTATACATCTTTTGAGCACTTTTTCCAAATTAGACAAAGCTTCATCGAAATCAATACCATAAGGTGTAAAGTCATCCATGAATATCTCCATACAGTCATTCACCATATCAGAAAAAATACCAATTACAGCTCTCTGGAAAGTGGTTGGTGCATTACACAAGCCAAATGGGAGAAACTTGTAGGAAAATGTACCCCAAGGGATGGTAAAGGTGGTCTTATCTTGGTCCCGTGGAGCAATTTTTATCTGGTTATAGCCACTGAATCCATCTAAGAAAGAGAAAAACTTTTTCCCAGCTAGGTTGTCTAGAACCTGATCAATAAATGGAAGAGGGAAATGATCCTTCTACAGGGCTCTATAGTCCACACCCACTCTCCATTTCCCATTGTTTTTAGGTACAATAACCAACGGTGAGACCCATTCGCTGTCTGATATAGGGTAAATGAAATAAGCATTGAGAAGTTTCTGAAGTTCCTCCTTAACAATTTCTTTAAGATTTGGGTTCATCCTTCTTTGGGGTTGGAAAATGGGTCTGCATTCTTCCTTGATATATATATGGTGGGTGCATAATTCAGAGGAAATTCCCTTCATATCCATGTAATCCCATGAAAATGCTTCTTTATATTCAATCAGTAATTTCATCAATCGACGAGTTTCAGCAGTGGATAAATCGGGATTGATGTTCAAGGTTTTTCCAGGTTCAGTTTCTACAACGATGCTCTTAGAACTGACTTTAGGAAATAATTTATCTATTGTTGTTTCATCATTTACTGTTACAACGTTTGCTGTTATAGTGGTTACTGTTATAGTTGAATCAATTTGATTTTCGGTGGTTTCTGAGAACATTTATGAGCTCATCTCTCCCTGGGTGATAGGGTCGAAGACTCTAATCAGTCGGTGGTGCGTGTTTTGTGTAACAACAGAAGAGTCACAGATAAAGCAATTGATTAACTCGTTCTCTGTCTCATCTTTGAAACTCAGGGCTTTTCCTATGGTTAGCATAGGTAGAGCACTTTCATCCACAATGTCCATCCATAAAGAATTTCCAGGTTCCGCATTGGGTGTAGCATGAGGATACAAGGTAAGTTTTTTTGTGTCATAACCATCAGAGATGGTCATGGAACTAGATCTACAACCAATGAAAGCATCAGTTGTAGCTAACCATGGTCTTCCCAGAATTAGAGGGTGGCCCCCTATACGGGTTTTGGGTTGCAAAACGACAAAATTGGCAGGATACTCCCATGAATCCACTGAAATGACTAAATCATCAATCGTTAGGAATGCCCCAAGTATGAAAAAACCTAGTTTCTAAATGTTTGCATACCTCATTGATGTTATATGTTCTTATGTACAATTTCTCGCCTTTGGATGGAGTTGGGACCAAAATCATCCATTTATGCATGTCTATTGTTCGGAGCTATGGGATGTAAATTATAAGAAACACATTTATGACATATGTGATTATTTCTCAGCTCCCCTGCACACCATAATCTTTGGATATATGTCCTATATAATATCAAAGGAATCCACATAAACCTTGAAAGATATTGCAGACTGGTACATGGGAAAGTACTATAAATATATAAGAGTTTATGGAACTCCAAATCCCCACATATCCTAACTAAATATGTCCCTGATAGGCTACTAATTCGGGAGATTTCATACCAAATGATAGGAAATGGCATAACCTATTTCCTTTCAAATAGTAGCAAGAAGCTCTGGCCCACATTCCCTATCAACATAGGAAGGTACACTTTACTAAATGGCCCTCATGCTAGGAAATAAGTTGAATCCCTGCAAGAGATATGATTGTGTACTAGAGAACCTAAAATACATGACCCTAAAGGAATAACACTCAATCATGTCAAATTTGTTGGCCTCACTCACCCTGAAATATATGTACTGAACTATGAGAAGGAGACCTTCAAGGGGGTCTTATTATTTGAAAAAATGCTACATAGGTTTCTAGATAATGTGGCCAAAGAAAGGCTATTAATGAAAGAAGAATAAAAGAGGAAAATAGCTTAGGAGCAATTCCTATTGCTTCTAGAGAAGGAACAAGAAAATCTAGAAGCAAAGGAGCAAGAGGAAAAAAGAAAAGCGGAGGAGAGACACTAAAAGAAAATGATAGTATAGGAGAGACACCAGAAGGCAATGATAGCAGAGGAAGAATATAAAGAAGAGAAAGAAAAAGAGCCAATATGACATCAAAGGAAAGATGAAAGATGAACACAAGAAGAGTTCCAAAGTGGATGAGAAGAAGAAAAAACAAGATGCATTGAAGAAGATTTTGATGAAAGAAAGAAAAAGGAAGAAAAGGAAGAAAAATCTCAACAAGATGCACTACAGAAGAAAAAG
>ML868492.1:0-12028 GCA_009831015.1 Picea engelmannii
CACATTGTATAGCTCAACCATAGCTTCCCAATAAGCTATCTTGCATCCCAATCAAAGTTTGGAGTGAAAATTTAACAATCCCAACAAATCAATTGTTGCAACTAAAACTCGGGGCACTCAACTCTTGGCCTTCCACCTGCTTTGTCCTTGGTCTTTCCATATTATTTTTCTTTCATTTTATGTTGTATATGTTAATGAATAAGGGCATCACCCTCTTGCATGAGGCTTTTGGCTAATGGGAGAAGGATGCATCTCTTCTTAGAGATTGCTACCATTATGTCCACTACAACATTATTGTGTTTTATTTCTGCAATTGTCTTTAGTCATTTCATTCACTATTATACACATTATGTTTCTAAAAAATAATGTCTCCACCATATTCCCTCGATAATCTAGATGACGATGTGATTATAAATTAGTGCAACTATGAAAGGTAGAAATTTAGAATCTATTTTCTACAAAAGGATACAAATCAAAGATTCGCTTCTCACTTCAAACAAATATATAAGATGTGAAGGACATATATTTACCTCTTGATTTGGAAACACTCCTCAATTTCCCCCCAAAGATGGCACTTATTTATGACTCCATAAAAGTGTGTTATAATTATTTCAGTTCGATTCTTAGGGACAACAATCTCCCAATCATCATTGCCAATAACTGTAACCAATGAAATTTTGTTGCCACCAGAGCCATTTAGGTCACTACCTTCCACTTTAAGTAGTTCATTGTGCAACTTATCCATAACAAAACTAATAATTTCTTGAGCATCTTCTTGTGTGGGCCTTCCTTAAGGACTGAGAGGTTGGTCAGGACTAAAGGTTTTAAATACAACATCAAACATGATGGGATAAAAATACCTTCCCACCTCAATCCCCCCTTCTTCCTTTACATTCTTTTTCATATATTTTTCAATATCTTAGCTTATAAATTCAATTTGGGCGACGTTGGGCACTTTGAAAACCAAGAAACTATTGTTGGGCTATCTGGTAATTCTATGGGCCATGACATTTTTCTCTTGGGTAAGGAGGAAGGTGTAGATTTCTCAATTTTCTTTTAAACAGTCCAATCAAAGCCATATGCTAGTGTTGTATCAATTGATTCATTAAAAATTTAATGCTAACTCCACACTAACAATCTTACTAGCGTTTCAGATTCAGAAAGGAAAATAACAGTAGTTGATGAGCCAGGATGGCATATTGAATACAGTATAATGAGTGTTGCACATTTGGGTTACTGTTTTTGATGTTCATGGTGGAGGGGTGGATCTTATATTTCCCATCATGAAAATGAGATAGCTCAAATCTCTACTGGTTGTAATGACAACATTGTGCCTTACTGAATTCATAATGGCTTTGTAACAGTTGGTGTTGAGACTATGTCTGAATATTTAGGAAACTATGCCACACTTCACTTTGAAGGACTATGAATATTGTCTGTGGTTTTCAAAAGCAAGCTGAGGAAGTCCTATAAGACCTAGAGACACTGGAAAATGTTGTAAATCTTGCATAAAGGTCTCTGTAATAAGTTTCCATCTGATTTAAATGCAAAGGATTATGTAATGGAAACAACAAAAATGATTTTCAATATAAGCTAGGTATAGACACAAATACCCCTCAGTTGGATGCAGGTAGATTAAGCGTCAGAAGATGTTGAGAATGCATTAGTAAACATTGTGGAATGATACTTTTATTTTGAAGCAAGATGCAATGAAGAGGGCTATTTAAGAAAGTCATTGAATTTTTGTTGGGAATTATGTTTATATGTTGTATAAGTTTGACTATACTAGTGACCAAACTAGGACCCATCCCTTTTCTCTTCATTTGACAAGGCATTTCAGGGCATCCCTGACATGCCAATTTTGGGCTTATCTAACAATGGATGCCTTTCACAAAACTATGTTTCTTTGGAGGATTCCATCAAATACTTGGATTGAAAAATCATATTCACAATGGAATCGGTTAGCACTCCTTAGTTTCCAAGGCTAAGAAAAGAAACCAAAGAGGTAACCACCGACCAATATTTAGGATTGAGTAGCTAGCCCTACCAACCTAGAGAGGGCTCTCTCATTTATATCAGCCAAATAAATGACTGAATGAAGAATATGTTAGGCTAGGTATTAAGCTCACTAATGGATAATTTGTTTTTTTGCAGATGAGAAAAGAGATGGAGTCATCTTTTCAAATAGGTCACTTTTTTTATGAAACCCTAATGAACCAAAAACAAGGATGCAACTGTGGAAAAAAGAAAGATAGAAGTAAAAATTGGTATGTTGATGATTTGGTTGTAGTATAGTGGTTATGGAAATCAAAGGAAAGTTTAAATTGAGCATAAATTGCATATGAGTTCAATTTACAAGTTGAAGGTGTAAACAAAAATGGTCAACTTAAAACAATACAGAGCATAAGATTGAGTTTTGTAAATCACTTTTTAAGTTGAGAACGAAGACAATTACAGTATGGAGATCATAAAATCTATCATGTAAAGTAGAGAAACATTACACAATTGAAGAAAAAGACTCATACCAATGATCAAATCACAAGAATCTCTTCACAAATCTGCAAATTGTCTCTGTGTTCAATTTAGGAAAAGTACAGGCATATGTTGCTCCTTGGCTCTCAAAATATCAGACATCCCACCTCTAATATATTGAATTACATTCATATATAATAAAAACAAGTCTAAATCCTCCTAAGGAGGTCGAATTCTACTCCAAAAACTCAAATATATGCATATATCCTATCATTGTTAAAACCTAGGAGGAGTTAGAATTGATTTTCCTCCTTTTTCCTAAACTACTTGAGCTTATCCTTTAAAGCATCCAATACATGAATTCTACCTTATAAACTTGAAATTACATTTACCAAGCCTTAATAAACTTGGTTTTTACCATTTACATTCACCAAATTACCATTTGACTATTTACATGGAGTAAAATATTTTCTACACAGAAGCGCAATGAAAAATAGGGGTCAAATATGAGATGATATCTATTTAACCCTAATACATGTGTATAAATTGAAAGAGGTTTTTGTATATAAATATGTTTTGTAAATAAACCTCTTTCGGTTTCCCAAAATTCTACTCCAGTTCTTCATAATATTCTCTGCAAAAAGATGACTAAAACATGCCTTTGCGTATTCAGAAAAATAGGTTGTAAATACGTGCATGGATCTCTCACCCTGTAACACATGTGTAAACAGTGAGATAGGTTATTGTACTTTGTCCTATTATGAACAAAAATCTCCTCCAGTTTCCAAATATTCATCTCTTATGGGTCACAAACGGCTCTGCAAACATGTGACTAAAAAACGAAAAACTCTGATGTTTTTCCACAATCAAAGTGCAGTCAAGTGCCAAATTTGGTTTTTGGACAGGCCTGTTGATCCTTGTTGTAGATGAATAGATTCCTTGGAGTATGGAACATGATTATGTAGCTATGATGCACTTTATCAAATTAATACTCTCTGCCAAGGGTTTCTTAAATGTGGTTTTGTTCTTCCAATGGAGGTAAGGTGTTCCTCTAAAATGGGAAGTTGCATAATAATTCTAGGCACTTGAAGACTAAGTATTAGGCCACTAAGGATAATGTGAAGGACAATAACTAAATAATGTTGTGGAAAATATGTTGAAGTAACCTCAATCTGAGACAGGGGTTGTGATAATGTTTAGCATAAGTGAATCCAATCATCAACTCATTGTTTAAGAGGTAAACAAGTTCAAGGTTTCAGCTCACTATTGGTAGTTGAACATGATACAAGGTTTTTTCAACGTTAGGACTGATCATGTTTATCTTACTGTGATGGTCCATGTTCATTTTTCTAATAGTGATTTGAATCACCTAAGCAGAAGTGGTGCATGCAACATGCCAACAAATTATGGAGGTGGAAGATTTGTCAAGTAAGATAGGTTTATTGCAAGAGGATTGTAAAAGTGTTTGGAAGAGCTTGGAGCACCTGTGGGAAGAATGCCTAGCCATGAATGTTATATTATGTTATCATCACATGAGTAGACGAGTGTTAGTTGAAGGTTATAATATCCAAACACCTAGTGTGCATGGTTGTCATAAGTTACATTGCATACTGACAACAACTCTTTATAGGTGTTGGAGGGTATTATTATATTGTTGTTGGCTTGAATTTGAACTGAAATAAGGAAATGCATCCCCTCAATAAATAATTGTTTATTTAATTGTTTTCCTTTGTGTGAGAAAGGAGGGGTGAGTGCATTCTATTTGTGCATAATATAATAGAGCTCTAACTAAATTAATGACAACCAAATGAAGGAATATGTAAAAGTTTAGTATTCCAAGCAGCTACATCACATTACCTTGTATATCAAATGCCTACTCATCCCATTGTCGCATCTTGAAAAGTACTTACAAAAATAAACTACTCTATGCACAAGATACCTCTTTTGAATTGGAGTCAAGATAGCATATTGACTACTCTAAAATGTACTTTTCCTTTTCATAATTCTCCTTTTGTTGCTTGCCAAGAGCGGTGATCTTGAAGTAATCTGAAAATGATTGACCAGGGCACAGAGGTATCCATTTGAGACAATTTGTGGAGGCAATTCCCTATCCAAGTACTAGATATAAAATATGGATATCTTAGACTTCATACTATGAAGTTGTCTCAATCTGTATTGAAGACATTCTAACCCAATGAATACATAATTATTCTCCAAATGCACCAAGGCTATTGATAAAACAGAGACCCCACCTCAAATAAATATAGTTTCATCCTTAGACAGATGAGAAAAACTTGGTCAAGTTTAGAGGAAGAGAATAAAACTCTTCACTTCTAGGATCATTTTTGAATGAACGGAACCTATCCCACCAATGCCAACCTCTGTATTTCCTTGTTTCTTTATCTCCCAAATGTAGAGTTCTATCCAAAAAAAATGCTACCATTCCAGCAACTAATGGTGGTGACGAGAAAATCACATTGATAATGTCATTGAACTGTGAAAAAAGGTCTAAATCTTCAATACAAAACATTTTTCATAACCTGTCATAGAGTTGTTCATAACTGTTGAACATTGTCAAATCAAGGGTTCGACCTTCTTTTTCAGTCTCACTAAGGAAATTGCAGGGGAGAATTGTATTCTCTTATGTCTCTTCATACCCAACAATTTAGACTATGTTTCTCCATACAATGTGATAGTGTATTTTTCCCTGCTCTTCACTATTTCCACTCGCCCTTCAATGTAGGTAAGGTAAGATAACTGTGGGGCCTCTCCATTTTTTATTTGAGGGCACCCATGGAAAAATGCCTATGAATTTTTGTCAATACCATAAAACTAGGGAAAAATACGTAAGGTAAGTTAATTGTGGGGCCTCTCCACTCGTGATTTGAGGGCACCCATTGAAAAATACCTATGAATCATTGCCAGTATCATAAAACTAGGGGAAAATACCTCTGAATCATTTCATTACCATAAAATGGGGGCAAAAAACCTATGAATCATTTCCATTACCAGAAAATGGGGGTGAAAAACCTTTGAATCATTGTCATTACCAGAAAATTGAGGCGAATGGGAGGATCTAGGTCAAATTTTAAGGGGCGAAAATGGATTTCCATGTTCTTCCCTCACAAATGTATGTGAGCTAAGGGTTATACATATATATTTTTGAAAATAAATTTGGGGCTATATATAGGTAAACCCAAAAAAACTCTTTTTGTAAACAATTCGCCCAACCAAAATTCCAAACCTCTTAATTTCGCCCCTAAAATCACCTATGTTTGACAGATGGTGGAGACATTGTTAATCCTTCCATTCTCATATTTTGTTGATTTGAAGGTTTTGTATTCTTTACTACCTCGGCTTCATCAACCTCATCTACCCAACTTATTGATGGATGGGAGCTAGGGAGAATCTCACTTTATTTACCTAGGTCAAGAGAATTTGAATCCTCTACTTTGGAATGAGGAACTGGACCTAGTTGATTCAAAGGATTCTCCTGAGTTGATACACAATTAGATTGGGGTTATGATTTCGAGGTTGTTGAAGAATTCTAGCTGGTTTTTATAATTAGTTGATCTTCATGGGAGCCATCCCACCAAGTTTATTTAAGTTGGTACTTCCTAGCCTTCTTGTTTCCTTTATGGAAATGCATTTTTATGTGCCATGTTTCAAAACAAGCCCTACATCATAGAGAAATTATTTCATAATCCAACTTTTGCATCTAGTAGTAGTTTTTGCTGGTCAAAATAATTTCTGCTAGAAACCATTTAATAAAGTCCATTTCCACACAAATTCGGGCATATGAAGATATGTTTTGAAGTTAAGTTTCTATGCTTACAAAATGAAATCTACCTAAGGCAAAGTTGATGGCATTAAGATAGGGTTCACCCCAAAAATGCAAGGGTGGATTCGAGTGTAACACACACAACCCCTGAGTAAATTTCCTAGGGATGGGGCATCAAAATTTCGTTCTCCTTAAGTGGTCAAATCATTCATTCGGGGTCTCTATCACATTATGCATGTCCATATCTTTCCAACCATGGTCTACATGCTCAAAACCGAGCTCAGAACTGGCTAATATACCTTTCTGAGGTTCTTCGGGCGTTCATTGGTTGAGGGCCACGTGGTGCCCATGTGGTTCCACCTCACGTGTGTTGTTTCTAAGTTCCTTCCTCCATGGTGAAAGACCATCCACCATCTGATCCCATGAATGGACTTAATCTCTTTCTCATATATTAATTGTGGAGGAATTCAACGTTTCACGCCTCTTTTCTATCTACGCATGAGATCTACCAAAGTTTCAAACTTCCGAAGTCCCATAAGCTTGCCACATGGCTCTGACCTTCGAGCCGTTCGATCTCTCTACCATACCACACCCCAACCCTCTAGAGTCCCGAATTCTTGAACTCCCAGAGTCTCAGTCACTTCACCAACCCTTTTGGCTAGGCGAGCAAGTACCACGAGCTGGCACGTAGAAGGGCCAAGGGTGACACATGCCCTCATCGGGGGTGACACGTGTCATGTTCCAGTATGTATATAGGGTATGTGATACGCACCAATTTGGGTACCATGTGGCACTTCAAAATGAGGTCCATGTGTCCCTGGGTGACGTCACTATGCCACGTCACCCCATACTAATAGCCTTCTAACATCCCTCATATCTCACGGTCAAGATCGAGCCACGTAGATCCACAGATCTACCGTTCTTGTTACTTCAGGAGTTTGACGATCGAGAGTTTGGCATTGCAGACTCCTCGTTTCCCCTTAAGTTGGTCAACGTCAGGTTGACCATAGCCCAAATCTGACAGCTAGGAAAGGTCTTGAAGCATCCTCGAGTCAACGACTCTCGTCACTTCAGGTATTTGATGTTTAGGAGTTTTGCGATGCAAACTCCCCCTTTCTCCCAAAGTTGGTCAGCGTCGAGTTGGCCATAACCTTGATCTGATGGTTAGGAAGAGTCTTGAAGCGTCACAAATCGATGGCTCCTGTCACTTCGGGCTTCGATGTTCAGGAGTTTTGCGATACAAAATCCTCCTTTCTCCCAAAGTTGGTCATCTCCAGGCTGACTACATTGTAAATCCGACGGCTGGGAAGGAACCCAAAGGTTCCCTAGATCTACGGTCCACATTACTTCGCGAATTCAGACTTCGGTAGTTTTCGACATTACAACATCCCTTTTCTCCTGAAGCGATCAATGTCAGGCTAACTCTGTCATAGATCTGATAGTTAGGAGAGAACCCGAAGGATCCCCAAATCAATGGTCCTGGTCACTTTGCGGCTCTGGCCTTCAGGGATTTTGGCTTCACTACCACTATGTTTTCTTGAAGAGGGACTTTGTTGAATTACCATGTGCAGGTCCCTTCTCTTGAATGATAATACGGTAGGCGGGGCTCCAAATGATATCCCCCAAATATACGGCTCTCCTTCACTTCGTAACCTTGGCGTTCGGGAAGTTTGATGCTATAGCATCTCCATCCTCCCATAGTGGAACTTCGTCGAAGTATCATACATGAAACCTTCCACTAGATGATCGAACGGTCGAGAAGGGGCCCCAATAGACTCCCTAGATCAATGACTCACAACCTTTCGCGACTCTGACATTCAAGTGATTTTGACAGTTGTGATGTTTGACATCCGAGGGCTTCGAGCTCCCGAAGTTCTGAAGCCATTAAGAGCTAGTTCCTTTCGGACTTAGTGCAAGGTTCCTAGACCCTAGTCATATGGACCCTCTGATGAATCTCAGGCTATAAGATAAATTAAACCATTTTCCCTTAAATAAGCTTCCTATTCCTCATCACGCGGACCAATGTGACGAGAAATCATCAAGGATTCCTGCACCAAAAAATAAAAGGAGGGGGGTGAATGAGTAGGAACATCATTTTTAACTGGATCCTTGAAAGAATCGTGAGAGATGCGTAAAGGGCCGATTGCAAAAGACACACGGGGTTGAACGAATCCATGACTTGAACCAATATCAAAGGTTAACACAAATCTCACTATCCTAATGGAGAAGAGCAACAATGACCTCCTGAAGGGAAAGTTGCAAAAGAGGAGGCAAATTACGGCTAGGGAAAAACCCTAGCCACCATGGCCTCGCATAGGAGTTGTATTCTCTCCTAGCTCTTCCAAATGAAATGCAACATTAGCCAAAGCATCTACTCCTTTTTATGAAATTTTATTACTCATAAAATTCTTTAGGAGCAAAACTAAAAAACATTTTTATAAAATTGTAAATAATATAAATTATACAAAATCCAATTACTATTACTAAAAAGTACTCTGAAATGCAAATGGAATAAATAAGGAAACATAAAAAAAATCCTCTAAACTTTTTTCAAAAATTTATTGTGTCAAATTATTTAAGAATTTTAATATATATATATATAATATAATTTATATAAAAAGGGTAATTGAATATAATTCAAATAATTAAGAAAAATAGTTTTATTCTTAAGCAAGAATCTGATTTATATTAGTTATAAAAAAAATCTTACATTAAAAATAGACTGTAAAACTTAAAGTAATTAAAATGAAAAATACAAAATCCATTCAAAGAAATAAAAAGACACTCACTCCAAAACGCGACATAACGGAAAAATAACAAAATTTATTTGTATTGAAATTTTAGAATAACTAAGTAATATGAAGTACTCTAAAACGCGAATCAGATCTTTCACAAAGATTTATTAAGATCAATATCAATCGTAACCTTGGTACCCTACATAACAAAACCTTTGAAATCTAATCACACTAGTAGGATTTGATGAGTTAAATGGGATTTTCATTTAATCATACTCTACTTAATAAAAAAAAGAAAATAACTTTTCATTAATATATTAGTGTTTATTTTCATAAATATCACTATGTATGTTAAAAAAAATTAAGAACTTTGAAGAGTTCCTTTACCTAGCAAGTGCCATGTTGATCAAAATTACTCTCATTATCTATATTGTCATATAGAACAAGTTGTCGTTGCCAAAGAATACATAAAAAAGAACTTGATCAATTCCTCAACAAATTGGTAGCTTTATCGGTTTTTTTTGCTTGAAAACAAGTATCATGCTACAAGTCATTGCCATGCTTTTGAGTGCTTGTGTTTATTAGTTGCAAAGGAATATAGACACTCTTTATGGGGAAAATCTTGCAAATAATTTGATGTTTGTCATCATATCATTTATTCAAAGTTTCATGTCATAGTTCCTCCACGGTCATAGTGTTTTTAAGGATTTTCTTAATCAACTCAAAACCATTAAAAATCTTAAAAGTAGATAAGAATATATTCAATTTAGTATTACTAAATTCGAATTTTAGTTAATCCTTATAAAAGATAAAAAAACATGTGACATGCACACAAACTTATTATATTCACTCAATGATTACATGCAAACTCAATGTATTCAATCAAAGATGGCATGCATGCATCACATTCAAAGAGTGCATGTGACTCATGCATGTAGGCTTGCATGCAACCTAGTCAATGCATGCATGCGAGAAATCAATGCATGCAATGTGTATTGCATGAGTAATTGATGTATGGACTTATGCCTATATATGAAATGCTTGGGTTGGAGGTATTATGAGAGGTTATTGAAGGTAGGTTTATGCTACCAAAATTTATTTAGAACATGAATTTTGTTGATCAGCCATGTTAAGAGTATAGAGATTCTAAAAGTGTAGTGTAACCTTTGTCAATTGATGAATAATACATTGAACTTGATTTGGAGTGTGGGGTTTTTTTCTCAAAAGGGTTTTTCCTAGGAAATCATTGTTTAATGGTTTATAGTTCATGTTTTATGTATTTGTTGCAATTGTTTATTTTATTTTCTACACATATGTATTTCATTGATTAGTGTAAGAAGCACATTTTGCACCTCTATTTCTTTTCGTTTGGTATCAAATCTCGATCACCTTGGATCCTAGGTTTTAGGTAGAATGTTTCATTTTGATCTAATCTTGGTTTGAGTGGCATCTTGCGTAGAAGGAAATCTTGATGCAAGAAAATGGTAAGAACATCAAGACTAGAAATGGAAAGGTTTAATGGCACTAACTTTTAGTTGTAGAAGCTTAATATGGAGGCCCTATGAGTTGTAGATCAAGATCTATGGATTTCTATATTTAAAAAAAAAAAAACTTCTACTATGAAAAACAAAGACCAGGAAACACTAGACAAAAAGGAAAGAAGCGTTATCAAAGTTTGTTTGGCCAATTTAGTGTTGTTGAATGTTTCTTAAGAAACCGCCACAATGAAACAATGGAATAATTTGGGGGTGGCGCTATACTAGTTTAAATCCTTGGTCAATAAACCTTTTCTATGAAAGAAGTTGTATTCCTTGAGAATGGGTGATTATGATTATGTCGCTAGGCACCGAAATACATTTAACACTATTATGATCCAATTGAACTCAAATGGAGTAAAGATGGATTAGGAGGATCATTACGTGACCCCCTATGTTATTTTTATAAATTAGTGGGACTACCTGCTAATGATCGTTGGATGCACTTAAAATAAATTGGTGCTTGATGGGGTCATGGTTGCTTTACACTCAAAGGAGATGATGTAGAAGGATTCTAAATACACTAAGGAGGCCTTGGATATTCATGGAAGATCGAAGTATAGATGCAATAAAAGGGAGAAGGGAAAATTAAATCCCATGTAAGATCAAAATCTCCTAGAAATTCCAAGGAAAGGTGTTGGAACTGTGACAAGGTGGAGCATAAACACAGGAAGGAAGAGACAAATGAAAAAAATATGAGAAAGAATTGCTCTAATGATGAATCGAAAAAATATTCTCAAGAGGATGGTGGAGATGCTTTTGTTGTGGCCCTGGCAACCCATGCATGTCAGACTGCATGGTTAATAAACTCTAGATCTTCTTAGAGCTTCATTCCACATGACTTCCTATCAAGAGTGGTTTTTAATGTATGAGAACTATGATGGTGGGAAGGTATACCTCCGTGATGATTATCATCTCAACATAGTTGGTTGTGGTAGAGTCTTTATTAGATTTCATGATGGCAAAGTGAAGGGGATCAATGGAGTTATGCATATTCTGATTTTGGCATAGAACCTACTATCAGTGAGAACATTTACTAATGAGAGTGTGCAGGTTGTTTTCTTTGATGGAGGTTGTAAGATGATGCAAGGAGCTATGGTGATAGCTAAGGATGTTTGTGTGGAAACTTTGTTTTAGTGTGATGTATGCCTCATTTAGTGCAATAATTCTTTAGTTTCTATAGTGAAAAGATCTACAAAATTTGCACCTTCGCAATCAAAACTATAGCAGTGAAGAGGAGTGTTGTATCTACTCTCGATGGTCATACTCTTTGGGTACCCAAAGGAGCTCTTTCTTCAAAGAGCAAGTTATATAAAAATAAGACAATGTTATGGCACCAGAGAATGGACATCATATAGGTGAAAAGGGCCTATGTGCCTTGAAAATCAATAGAATTGATGAAGGTTTTACTAATTGTACTATTGAATTTTATCTCTAAATCTGAATTTTGCATTGCATATATTGAAAATATAACTATGTTCAATTTTATTCTAGTTCTCATAAAT
>ML868493.1:0-14288 GCA_009831015.1 Picea engelmannii
TGGGTAGCAACCCAATATTATCAAACTTCTTTTCGCTTTCACTTTTAGAAAAAACATGTTCGCCCACTTTAAAATATCTAAAATCTTTGTTCTTGTCTGCATAATTTTTCTGCTTGTCCTGAGCATCCTTTAAATTATGCATGATCTTTGTCATTTGCTCTTCCATTTCCTTCAACAACTCTGGCCCAATAATAGTTATATATGTTGGGTTATCCCAACTCACTTGTGTGTTACACTTTCTACCATATAATGTTTCAAATGGGCTCATTTTTATTTAGGCTTGATACCTATTATTGTAAGCAAACTCTACTAAGTGGATGTAGATTTCCCACTTTGATGGTTGGTCCATCACATACATTTTGAGCATGTCTTCAATGATTATGTTAGTCCTCTTTGTTTTCCCATCTGACTCTGGGTGATAGGTTTTACTAAGATTTAAATTTGTTCCAAATCCTTTGAACAATCCTTTATAAAAACTGGATGTAAAATTTGGATCTCTATCTAAAACAATTACCTTGGGAACTCCATGTAGTCTGACAATTTCCTTCATGTAAATCTCTGCAGTGTTTTTTTCCTTGTGCGTAGTCTTCATAGGAATAAAACATGCATCGTTTGTTAATTTATCCACCACCACCATGATGGAGTCATGTTGATTCACTATTCTGGGCAGCTTTGTAATATATCAATGGTAACCACTTCCCATTTCCACTCAAGAATGAGCAATGGTTGTAACAACTCCACTGGATGTCTATGATTTGTTTTCACCTTCTTGCACTCTAGACAGTTGGATATGTAATTAGCCACTTCTTTCTTCATTCTTGGCCAAAATTATTGGCTTCTTACCACTGTTATTATCTTCTAATATCCTAGGTGTCCAACATATGGCACATTGTGCATTTCCCTCAACACTATATTTTTCAGCTCTCATGAATTTGGCACATATATTTTCCCTATGTACATGAGGATTCCATCCTCTTTAAGCTCACAATTATTAAATTTCTATTATAAATTGTCTTGTTGTAATGTTTCTTTTATTTTTAAATATTGTTGATCTGAATTTACAACCTCTAAAATTATGTCTTTTAAATCTATGTTGAACATGTTGATGGCTGAAATATGCATTTCATGAACTCTTTTGTTGAGAGCATCAACCACCTGATTTTCCTTTCCCTTTATATTCTTAATTTCAAAGTCATATTCACTCAGAAAATTCGAGCCATATAGTTTGCCTGGCATTTAGTTTTGACTATTCAAACAAATGTTTTAGACCACAGTGGTTTGTCCTTGGCTCAAATCTTCTCCCCGTGATATAATGTCTCCACATTTTTTATGCATGTATAATGATTGTTAATTCCAATTCATGTGTAGCACAATTCCTCTCATGCTCTTTTAATTTTAGAGACTCATAGCATACCACATGCTCTTTTTGAGTGAGGACTCCACCAAGTCATTCCTTACATGCATCGGTGCACACCACAAAACATTCATATGGAACTGTAATCTTCAATATTGGCACACTTGTTAAAACATATTTCAACTAATGAAAACTTTATGCACACTTGGAATCCCATTCAAATTTCACTCCCTTCTTTTGCAAAGAAGTGATTGGGCTTACAATCTTTGAAAATACTTTTATGAATATTTGATAATAATTGACAAGACCCATAAATGATCTCACCTCTTGTTGATGTTTGAATCTGTTAGGACCGAAACGGAAACCTCACAAGGATATGAATCCTCCTGCGTTTTTAAAGAGGTGGTACTCCTCTTTGGATTATGATATATCTTTGAAATTTCTAGTCAAGAATAATATAGGAATATGTCAAATAACATGATTCCAAGTTTTCAATGCTCAAGAAAATTCAAATGATGTAAAATAAATAATGTATGTAAAAAGGGGGTTCCTGAGAAATAAACTAGGAACTTCAAAAATCAAACATGGCAGAAAATAAAAATGCATATATCCTCACATCCATCACAGTTTAATAAAGATCTAATCACATTCAATATAAAAAGGAAATGGTTTATCGCATGAGAGAACTTTGAAAGAGTATTACTTATAAAGATCAAAAAACGATTTTGATAGATTGATTTCAAATACTTTATATTCAAGACTTAGAATTATAAAATATAGTCAAAATCAATCCTGAATTAGTTCTCTGGGATTTCTCAAAATGATAATGTTTGTTACAATGCTTGAAATTAAAAGCGTTTGTCCATAAATGGACTGGGATTGGGGCTCACGTAGACCATAAATAAATATTTACAAGACAAGTTTTGAAGAAGGAAGGAGAAAAGTGGAATGCGAACAACAAGATCTGGAAAGAAGACAAGAAGAAGTTATCAAAATTCGGTTATGTTTTTCTAATGAAAGAATAAGTATAACTGGATGAAAATCTGATAAAGAGGGAAATATGTGATTCAGTGTAGACTTATTATGATGGACTCTCTTTCTTTCACTTGCTTGTTGATGTGCATTTTTGTACCTTTGCTTCTTGTTGTTAGGTGGCTGGTTGTAACTGCTTCCATTGGTATTTCATAAATCTTGGCAATAGACATTTTTAACCATTCTTCAATATAATCCCTTAACAGAGCAACAATCACTTCTTGTTTCACTTTGATATTAAAAAATTCGCCCTCAATTTCTCTATAGTCAATAGATAAATTTTGCAACGTATTTTCAATATCTTCATTTTTATTAGTATATTCAACAAGCGAGTTGTCAATTTTATCATATGTGAATTCAACTATGCTATCAAATTTTTTAGCCAATGCTTTCTTTAAACCTTCAATTTGTTTTTCAAATTGTTGTCAGTTCATGAGCATTGAACTTGATATTAGCTTATGGTCTGAAACTTCAATGGTGGTACCAGAAATATCCAAGTCAACAATCTTTAAATATGCTTATGTCCTTTTTTGCGACAAATCATTTAATTGACTCAATAGTCCCCTTAATGTATTAACTCTTTCGATCTAGCATGTCTTTAATTGCTTCACACGGCTCTGGGAGGGAAAATCTTCCTGGTTTCTTCTTTGGTATGTCATCCGCAAGACCTTTGCTATGAATATTGCAACTCCGTCTGTGAAAAATCCTTCATCATTCTTTAAATCTGCATTCAAATATTCTTTAGTGTCTTGGATTTGAAGGTCGAGAGAGGAAAAGATTTTTGCCAAGTCCCATAATTCCAAAATTAATGACATTCTTTTCTTTATATGTTCCTCGACGAAATGTCGAGTGGACACAATCAAACTTGAAACTCCTTTAACTCTTGAACTTAACTCTAAAATTTCTTGAAGACTTATGTCAGGTCGAATCATGGCAACCGGGGTAGCAAAAATAGGTGGAGGCATGAGGGTTGCTTCCAATTCCTTGACTTTTTCTTTTAGCCTAACATTTTCTTCTTCCATATTAGCTATTGAAAATTCCAATGCATCCCCTGTGACCTTGTGAATTGGGGACAATTTTGATGGCAACATGTTTCGGGTGTTAATGCTAGACCGTGATTTTCCCCTCTTACCCCTTGAAGTCCTTTCAAAAACCATTTTCTTTGAATCCTTATCAAATGAGGTGTTATGTATAGAAAAGGTTTCTTCATCAGAAAATATTTCATCCTCGACAACAATTGTAAAATCTTGTTGTACATTTTCCTGAGCATGTTCCTCTTCATCTCGGAAACAGATATTCTCGATGTCAACATCCAAGTCCATGTCTTCCAGCAAAATATTATTTTCAAGTGTGTGTGGTTCTCCTCCCCCTTGTTTAGAATTGGTTCTTTTCCTTTTAACTTTTAGTTTATGGGGGTTTTCTAAATTTTCGTGAGGAGGGTTTCTCTCTTCGTCATCTCTTGAATTATTACTCAGGGTTTTTCTTTGTTGGTCTGCTCAAGGTTGATGGTTTATCTTAGGTAAAACACTTATGTAGGAAATAACGGGTGATTAAGCCTTCTTTTCACTGGAGGGTTTTCCTCTCTCTTTGTGATGTTTTTTGGTTCTTACAATGGTCTCTATATCGTCGGCATTTCTATCAATTTCTAGAATATGAGGGTCGTGACTATCACCCTCTTTTTTTCCCAATATAAGTGCATTGATAAGTGCAGGGCTAAACCCAACTGATATTGTGTGGTTATAAAAAAGGTGATCAGGGTCAAATCCTTTGATCGGTTCTACAAATATCATGTTAAATTGGTCAAAATAGGAAGCATACACATCAATCTTGGAAATTCCTAGGAGAATTTCGCTAACCTTCCACAGTAGAGGGATATATTGCTTTTTCTTTTTTTGTAAAAAATATGAAACCAGAATTTGTATTGTCTTTCCACCTCTATGATAAATAATTTGTCACGCACATAATAGGGAAGAAATATAGGGTTTTTGTGAGAACAAAAAATCCTAATGATATTATAATCATCCATTTTTTCGAGAACTCCCTTTCCATTCAGAAAAGTTGATGCTTCCAAAGAAAGCCTGGAAGTATCATCTCCAAATAGTAGTTTCTTTAATTCAGACACGAAATTAGTATATACCTCATACAAATAATGACCAACTTTTTTCCTCCACAGAGCTTGATACAACATAGTTATAGGGTACACCTTTGTGTTTACCCTTTTGCCGATACTTAAATCTTTGAAAACATGACAACACGTGATAGCGAAAATCAAATAGGATTCCATATATAACTTCTTTTCAGTTTTAAAATTCATCAACTACGCAATAACCTCATTTGATATGATCTTCGCCCAGTGAAATATTGTGTTCTCATGGACCGTGGAATGGAAAATGTATAATGCCAACCGAGGAATAGTTGTTGTAGAATCTTGACCAACAACTCTAGTAAACAAGCAAGCAATTTCTTTATAAGGGTCCTTCAAAGAACTCACCTGTATCTTGGATATGTCTTCTGGCATTGAGGCAGAATCTTGTAGATATTCTTGCAGGAGTTCAATTCCATTGTTTTTTCCCTTCAATAAATTTTTGGTGTCTTCTCCTTTGTAAACCAAGTTTTGCTCTAGCAATTTTAACATCTTCTTAAAAACCGAAGGCGCCAATGAAACAGGGGAGCCGCTTTACAAAGGGATGGTTCTTCTATTCTGGATGAATTTTTCAATGCACCAGGTAATGATATATTTACATTCGAAAACCTCGGGAATGCAATCAGCCAGAGTTATTCATGATGTCCACACATTAATATTGTCTCTGTCCGGCAATGTTGAATAGTATCGATAATACCTTGACCAATGGTAATTCTAGTCTTCTCTGGTGAACAAGTTCAAAGTATCCCAGCATAAATGTTTTTTTCTCATGGTCATCTTCAAAAAGTTGGAAAAAAAATTCGTGATATCACTTAGCACAGTAAAATGACCCTTAAGTTAGATTTTCTTTGTGAAAGAATTAATTTGAAATAAATGTAAATTACCTCAATATAAAAATCCTTAATTAACAACCTTTTCATAAATGAATTTAGCAATTGAGTCCATAAAAATAACATTTAATGTGACTCGAGAAATGTGAAAGAAGGGGACACGTCATAGCGGGGAGTTGAAGTGGAAGTTTTCAAATGAAAATGCAAGTTCGCGACAAATAGAGGGGTGGAGGTGTATGATACATGTCCAAGAAATTTTATGGGAGGGGAAAAGTCATAAAACAAAATTCAAGGAAAGAAGGGAAAACATATGACATTCAACAATTGGTTGCAACTATGGGATGATAACCCCCTGCAAGTTGTCAAGGATCAAGAATCTCAAGACCAGATGTCTTATTTGTTGGGAAATGGAGTCGAAATGGTAAGAATATACAAAACAAAAATAAAATTATGTACAAAGAGAAGAGAGAATATCAAGCAAAGAAACTTTTCAAGTGTTTCCCATTGACTAGCAACATCAACATCTTCCCCTTCATATCTTTCAACATATATGAGTTGAAACCCATAATTTTGTCAATAATATAAGGCCCAATCCAAAGTGCTTCGAACTTCATATGCATTGACGACTTCTCTTTTTCCTTCTTCTAGAGTAACACCAATTCACCCATCTGAAAATTATTAATTGTTGTGCTTTGATCGAAACATTTTTTAACATTTTGTTTCCTTTGTGATATTTTCTTCAAAGCTTCATTTCTTTCTTCCTCCAATTTCAATAATTGATCCAATCTCTTATGCAAAGGGGAAGTATCTTCTGTGTCCTCAATGTATACCGCATAAGTCAAAGCATTCAATTCAAGGATGAGTGGCATTTTGGCTCCCTTTCCATAAACCAATACATAAGGAGAGACTCTATTGTTTTCTTTTAGTGTCATCATGCTTTCCCACAGAGCATATATCAACTTCAAATACCAATTTTTCTGATTTTGATCAATTATCTTCTTTAGGATCTGAATCAATGTCTTCTTTGTAGATTCAGCAAGCCCATTTCCTTGCGGATATTAATTCAATGATTTCCCCATTATAATTTCATGTTCTCTACAAAAATTTGTGAACTTTGATCCAATGAAGATTGAGCCATTGTTTGTGATGAATTTATCCGGCACCCCACATCTTGAAAAAATGTTATCTTTAAGAAATTTGATCAACTCCTCGGAATCATCCTTTTTCAGTGCCACTTCTTCCTACCATTTTGTGAAGTAGTTTGTGGCAGTGAGAATATACATATGCCCTTTGCTTGATTTTGGATTTATTGGCCCAGTGACATCCAACCCCCATTGTGTGAATGGTTTTTATACCAGTATAGGTTGCAAAGGCATTGCAGACCTCTTCATCTTTCCTGAAAATTTTTGATAGGAAAGGCATCTTCTCACCATTGCATATGAATCCTTGAAAATTGACGACCAATAATATCCTACCCTTATTATTTTATGTGTTGTAGCAGTTGGTGCAAAATTTCTTCCACATATGCCTTCGTGAAACTCCTTTATCATTTCTTGGGTCTTCTTTTCATCTACACATCTCAATAACATGCCATAATAGTTTCTTCTAAATAAAATCTCAACAACTGCATAATTCAAAGTATTCAATTCAAGGATGAGTGGCATTTTGGCTCCCTTTCCATAAACCAATACATAAGGAGAGATTCTAGTGTTTTATTTTGGTGTCATCCTGCTTGCCCACATAGAATCTATCAACTTCAAATACCAATTTTTCTGATTTTGATTAATTGTCTTCTTTAAGATCCGAATCAATGTCATGTTTGTAGATTCAGCAAGCCCATTTCCTTGTGGATGTTAATTCGATCATTTCCCCTTTATAATAGCATATTCTCCACAAAAATTTGTGAACTTTGATCCAATGAAGATTGAGCCATTGTCTGTGATGAATTTATCCGACACCCCACATCTTGAAAAAATGTTATCTTTAAGAAATTTGATCAACTCCTCAAAATCATCAATTTCCAGTGCCATTGCTTCCTACCATTTTGTGAAGTAGTCTGTGGCAGTGAGAATATACATATGCCCTTTGCTTGATTTCAGATTTATTGGCTCAATGACATCCAACCCCCATTGTGTGAATGGTTTTTCTACCAGTATAGATTGCAAAGGCATTACAAACCTCTTCATCTTTCCTGAATTTTTTTTATGGGAAAGGCATCTTCTCACCATTGCATATGAATCCTTGAAAATTGATGACCAATAATATCCTTCCCTTATTATTTTATGTGTTGTAGAAGTTGGTGTAAAATTTCCTCCACATATGCCTTCGTGAAACTCCTTTATCAGTTCTTGGGTCTTCTTTTCATCTACACATCTCAATAGCATGCCATAATATTTTCTTCTAAATAAAATCTCAACAACCAACACATACTGATTTGATTTCATCTTCAAAGATATTATTTCCTTTGGAGTCATTGTGATAGGAAATAGTATGGATCTTAAATAAAAGGCAATATCTTTGTACTATTATGCATTAGATATGGATTTTCCAAGTGAAATTGAAACCACTCCATTTAAGGCATAACTGTCTGCAATGAGTTTACACAATCCTTTCCCTTTGACTACCTTCAAAGGCTTGATTTCAACATCATACTCCTGAATTTTAGCTAGCCAATTCACCACTTTCCTTCTCTTACTTGTTTATTCAAGAGAATTTTCACTCGTGAAGATGGAACATATGCTATAGCATGAGAATTCAAAATGTAAGTCTGGAAATGTGCTACTGCTTTCACGAGAGATAGAGCTTGTTTCTCCAATTACAAATAGTTTAACTCATAGTCATGGAGGGTTTTACTCATAAAAATTATCATTAATTCTTCACCTTTAACATTTCTTTGCATGAGGACTGAGGCCACAACACTTTCTATAATGAAGGAATATATGATCAAATCTCTTGTAAAATATGGACTAATTAGTACAAGCATGATAGTGATTTCTCGTTTAATATTGTTGAAGGCATTCTGAGTATCTGAAGTCCAATCAAACGTTTGATCCTTTTTTAACAATAAATTAATTGGTTTGACAATACTTGCATAATCAAGGACAAATCTTCTCACAATTTTTATTTTCCCAAAAAATGATTGTACCCCTTTCTTTGAAGACGGAGGATTGAGTTCATTGATGGCCTTGATTCTTTCTGGATCAATGAAAATTCCTTCTTTGCTGACAATGTGTCCCAACAAATTCCCTTCAGATACAGTGAACAAACATTTCCTTGGATTCAGAGAGACCCCGTATAACCTACACCTTTCAAAAACTTGTCGCAAATGATGAATATGTTCTTCTCTCGCTTTTGAATGGACAATTAAATCATCTTGGTAATCCACCATAAATCTACCTATCAAGTCTTTGAATGCGTGATCCATATCCCTTTGAAAAGTAGCTCCAGCATTTTTTAAACCAAATGGCATGCGGGCATACGCATAAGTCTCCCAAGGTGTTATAAAAATCGTCTTGGGTCTGTCTTCTTCTACAACTAAAACTTGACTATATCCAGAAAATCCATATAACATGGACATACAAGTAGACCCAATAACTTTTTGAAGAAGGAATTCCATGTTAGGCAGGGGATAGTTATATTTTATGCTTGTCTGATTTAAATCTCTAAAATCGACACACATTCAAATTTCCTTGGTCTTTTTCCTCACAATCGTGGGATTCGAGAGCCAGTCTGAATGTCTGATGGGATATATGATTCTAGCATTTCTCAATTTCTCGAACTCAATTTTTACCAATGGATACAGCTTGGGATTCATCATTCTTATCTTCTACTTAAACAGTTTTGTCTCTTCTCTCAATGGAATAATATGTTGGAATATGGATTTATCGTATGTTTTAAGATCACCATAACTCCATGCAAATACATCAAAATACTCTTTAAAAAGAGAAATATATTGATCAACTTCTTCAGATGTGAAATCAACTACCAAATTTACATATTTTGGGGAACTATCAGTTCCAATATTGATTTTCCTTGTCTCATGTACCTTTCACAATGATACTTATTCCTTGAGATCCTTTGCATGATCATCTCTTGTAAAAAGAGATTCAGATTTGACACAATTTTTTGGAACTGGAGCAATATTATTATCATTTTCTTCAACATCATTTTCATTTTCCAAAAAATCATTTAGTTCCTCATCATTATCAAATACTTGGAGATATTCTTGGTTATCGTGCACTAAAGGTCTAAAGACTCTTTTCACTCAAAAGGAGGTTTCACTTTGCATATCCTCGGGATTCAATAATGAAGCAGCAAGTGCCAAAGAATTTGTTTTATTTTTATTTTTGTCTCTCGGAATGAATGACATGTTGAATGAGCTAAAGGTTTCCATTAGTTCATTCACTCTCTTAAAATACAATTTGGTTTTTTGCTTTTTAATCTTATATCTTTGAGTGATTTGATTTATGATCAACTCAGAATCACCAGGTATAATCAAATGTTCAATATTCATCTCCAGTGCTAGGATCATCCCCTGAATTGGAGCTTCATACTCTGCTTCATTATTTGTACATGGAAACTCAAGTCTGTTAGCATGTGGATATATGACCTTTTTAGGGATTTTGAGTATGATCCCAACTCCACTTCCTGAGCTTGAATATGCACCATCAAAATTCATTCTCCAATACCCGGTAAAGGAATTGTCTTCTTTTTTTACATCTTTTGATTGCTCCACATCAAGGATGGAATAATTTCCAATACCAACATCTGTGTAATCGTCCACCAATTCATTGTCCTTATTTTTGTATGAAAACGACCTTCTATGTTAGCATTGTCCCATATTTGTCTGGTAGCATCATGCAACTGCCATCATTCATTATGTAACCACAAATCATTGAGGGCCAGTCTCTTCCAAGGACTACCCCATGTGTTGGAGGGAGATCTACCACAATGATAGTGAAAACAATGATAATATGAGGGGCAACAATAATCCAAGTATAAAAGTCCTTGATCTCTCCATAAGCTGGAACTTTTTTGGAATCGATCTCATAGATACTTTCACCTGTTTCATAATACTTGGTGCAGCTCATGCCAAGTGCTTCCATCATTGCCAAGGGCATGATGTTATTCATTGCTCTGGAATCCACCAAACAGTTGTAAAGCAATAAATCATGATTTTCAATCGAAATATAGAAGGGTGGAACTTTGCCTCTTAATTTGACAGCTGATATATTTTGGTTTTGCTTCAGATTTGTAACAACAACATCCATTCTTCTGGCTGACTCATCCAAAAGTTTGAGAATATTTTCCCTTTGTTGGGGAATCTTTACTACCTCTGTAAAAGGCAAAGTGCTCATTAGTTTTCTAAGATCGTCAACCACATTATATATCATCTGATGAGGATTTGAAGTCTTTTGTTTCTTTTTCTTTTCTATGCTACCTAATTTATTCTTCTCATTATCCTTCTCCTTTTCTTTTACTTTTACTTTTTCTTTTTCAAATTCTCATTATTCTTCAACTTATTTACATGTGCCTAAGTCTGGGCAACATTTTCTTCTGAGATAGGATATTTTTCATTTTCTTCAAATATGTACATGGATGACTCACATTCATCCATCTGTATAGATTCAAGAGCTTATTATTAGACATGATCATCTTCTTGATCAACCATTTTCTCATTGTACGACTCTTCAATTATTGTTGCATTTGGATTTAGTGCCTTTGGGATTCCCTGTCTCTATTGATTATTAGCATTTTCGATTCTCGCTCTTTGTTCTTGAGCGAGATTTCTTCTTTACTCAGGAACTGACATCCTTGAGTTAGGCATAAAATTTTCATTCCTTCTTAGTCTTGTTATTTTGTTCTGCATTTGTCTGATGGTTATGTTCATTTGTGCAATCTCCATTCTTTGCTTTGTCTCCTGAGCCGCAATGGGGTTAGTTTTCAGATCTGGGATAGTTCCTTTAAAGAAGCCTCCACTGACTGCATGATATTCAGTATGTCATAGATTTTGATCCTCATTCTTCTTTGAACAAGACGCTCCTTGATCAATAATATTCAAACTGTCCATCTGCCTTTGCACTTTTCCAAGGATAATGTCAGGGTCAATGCCTGTTTCAATCATGATTTACTCCATTTCAGTAGCTTTAATCATTGATTCATCTAAAATCTCAATTTGAGAGGTGTTATCGCGCAGTTTGTATTTTAGGTTACAAGACTAAAGGATAAGGGTCAAACTGGCGTAACAGGAACCACCCCACCCAATGTCACCTCGATGGGGGGCTCTTTCTGTTTAGGGAGGTTAGCCCAGGGGAGACGTCCCTGGTAACCTGGGGTTTGAAGAGGCAAAGAATATAAGGTCAAGAAATAAGGTTTTCCCTCCTCTCAGGTTACCACCAGTATCAGATAATCTGGCTAATCAACCAATAAAGAAGTGAAGTCCTTATTGAGAACACCTGCCCGGAACAAGACAATAACAACACTATATGTATATTTGCAGGCTATAATTCAAAAGGTTAGTACTTGATTATCTGATTTCATTTAACAAGCAATATAACAGATAAGATGAGATCAATGTTTTACTAAATAGCCAATGAAAAATCATCAATTCATCAATATCTATCACAAAATGACCAAGCCAACAGTATTTTCTATCAACAATAGCTCAATAAATGCTTGACGTCATCATTAATTGTTGAGTTAGAAGGCTTGTTGCGTCAGGTATGACGTCAGCCCTAGTTAGTGGCGTTAGGGTTAGTTAGGGTTTCAGAATTTGAAAGTTTGAAAGTTGATTTTACACACTACATGCTCAACGTTGGAAAGAATATCAGTGCCTTAGGGTAAATGGAGTCAAAGTAAGGGCAAAAGATCTTAGGAGGGTTTAGATTTAGAGACTATAAGGTAGGGTTCCAAGGTGTTGCAATGGCAGGGACCTAGAATCAAAACCCTAAGGGAAGGAGGCTCATTCCGGTGTTGCTTAAGCAAGGCCTCATGCTCCTTCCTCTTTCTCTAAATGCAATTGGCAAAACGGCTAGCTTCAAAGTACAGATCTAAAGGAAAAAAGTGTTGCAGGAGCAAGGCTTTTCAAACCCTAGAAGGTTAAAGCCCTAGGTGTAGAATTAACTAGGCCTAGGACGTCTCCTCTCTTCAACCTATAACTTTAATGCTAACTCAGAAAAAGGGAGAAAAGTGTAGCAACGGCTAGGCTATATCTTCCTTTATCAGTGGCTAAAACAATTTCTCAAGCATGGGGACATATAGCAATGACCTACTAGTGTGCTTGCTACCTAGGGTTTCAAGATTTAGCAATATAATAGCAATATGATAGAAAATGTAAGAAATTAAGCCTACAACCATTCACTTAAGAAGTTTTGCATGAAAAATTCACTTACATATCATGAAGAATGCATAATCAAACCCTAGTTGTAAACCTTCCATGAGAGAAACACCATATATGCCAAGAAGAATCCTCCAATAAGAGTTGCGCCTCACTTCCAACACCAAAAATATTAAGCAGAAGGCTAAAAGATAGTCTCTCACAAGAGAGTGAGTTGTGTTATATTCAAAATGAGGAAAAACGTCCTCTATTTATACCAATCCATGACCTTTCAATTAAAATTTAGGTCATTAAAATAGTTGACAATGCTGACTATAAAATTTTACACTGTTTTTACATTAACTGCTAGAAAAATGACATAATATGAGCAAAAGTGGGACGTCATGCCCTCTTGAGGGAGACGTTGGCCCTTTTTTGGGCATATTCAGCATCCAGAGACCAGATGTTGGCCCTTCTAGGGCTCCTCCAAGCTGCCACACGTGCCAAATAGCTCCATCACACTGCCACACGCTCAGGATAACGTCCTGCTCTGTTGGGTGACGTCTTGTCTGTCAAAGGGCAAACGTTCCATCTGAAAGGGGTGATCCCCCCTAGGCCGGGCTCTGCCAAAGTGTCCTGGGTGGAAACATCCTTCTTCCTTCCTGTGCAAAAGGCTCATCACAACGTTTCCATGTCTCTACCATCCCAGCAACCATCTGATGGGCTCTTCAGCCCCATGGAGGTTCGAGCTAATCATATCCCCATGTGTACCGGTCCACTGGTACATGTCCACTAGGTATGGTCCTGCACATCAAAAACTTCGTCCTCCATGGGATCATCAGTCCTTGGGATCATAGCAATGTCAATCATATCTCATCATTAAATTTATCAAATACATGCATAAAACCCCTAGCATATCCTCTAATAGCTCAAAGACATTACACCGATCTACTATACAAAGTTGAAGAAATAGACAAAACAACCTATTGGGCTAGTATCCATAAGAAGAAGAAAGTTTCCACAGAAGATTATTCAAGCCATGTATATGAAGTGATATGATCTAAGGATGTCCAGTCATAGTGAAGACCAGGGGTAGGTATTGTCCGTGGGTGCCTTTGTAGGAGGTGAGTTGTACCTGTCATGGATGCACTTTTTCCAAGCCCCTTTATTGCCTTTATTCTTTATTTATTGTTTTTTCTTTCTTTTTACTTCAAGGTCTGACCAGAGGACACTGCGTTGGCGTGGTGACCAGAGCTGACAGTGTTACCCACTGGTATTTTCACAGAAATGATAAGGCTGGCTCGTGATGAGACCCCCTTTCCCTTGGCCATGCAACCAAAGGTCACTGCCCTGGCGTGGTGACCAGATAATGGCAATGTCATACTGCTAGATACCTATGAACATAATGGGCCGGCTCATGATGAGACCTCCCATCCTCTTGGTTAGGTCTTGTTTTTGTTATTTTTCTTCAGGTCCCTTTTGTTTCTTATCGAGAGGCCTTTTATTGCCTTCTCGGGGATCCCTGGGCGAAGCATCTCTAGGTTTTATTTCCTATGGCTTTTATCTTTTACCAGTTGCTTTTACCCCCTGGGCCTTTAGCCCCTTCTTCCCACA
>ML868493.1:14388-35182 GCA_009831015.1 Picea engelmannii
TTGTGTACCACTTTCTGCTTGGTGTCTATTTTCCCCCTAGGGTTGGCAAAGGGCTCAATCTTGGATGAAAGGAGATTTCCTTCAATCTTGGTTGCAAGCTCTTGGGCTTCTTGAATGGACTGAGGGTCTTTGTCTCTAAGAAGGTACCCTAATTGGCCACCAAAAGATCTAGTATAAATGTGAACAAGATAATCATCTTTCGGATGGTGGCTTGGGGGAATTTGTTGGAGTAATGCTTCGAACCTAGTATGAAATTCCCGAATGGACTCATTCTCACGTCTGGAAAGACCATTTAGTCGGGTGAGCAGCATGTTTGGATATTCTTTGATACTCCACCTTCTGAGGAATATTTGCTCAAGTCTATCCATGGTTTTAATGCTTCCATCAGGCAGGACAAGATACCAACGTCTTGCAGCATCATAAAGGGTAGCAGAGAATAACTTCATGACCAAGTCCTCAGCATCATCACTAATGGGGTGAAGCTGAAAAAATGCCCAGAAGTTACTCATATGCTCTTCGGCACTAGTAGCATCAGTATCGGTAAACTTAGGCAACCACTTCTCATATTTAGGTGGCATTTGCCTAGGGTAGCCAGGTATGGCTGACATGTCTAATGGCTTGAACAAAGTAGATGACCATTGTCTCTGATTGTTGACTGGGTTTGTAGTACCAGACTAAGAAGTACACATGTTTAAAGGAAGTCTCTTTCCAAAAAGTGACTTGACAACAGGTGAATTAGCAGGAGGCTTCCTTCTGAAAGCTAGAGGAGGGTTATTGAACCTCCTTTTGGTTTGTGGAGTCGCTAGATAGTTTTCCTAAAACTATCAAAGAATAGGGGGATAAAGTCTTAGTGGAGTCGCCAGGTAAGCTTGTAAGAGAAAAGTCTTTGAGGCAAGGCTTACCAAGATTTGTCATTAAGGAAGATTGACTCAGAGTTCCCCGGCAATGGCGCCAAAATATTATCATGCAGTTTGTATTTTAAGTTACAAGACTAAAGGATAAGGGTCAAACTGGCGTAACAGGAACCACCCCACCTAATGTCACCTCGATGGGGGGCTCTTTCTGTTTAGGGAGGTTAGCCCAGGGGAGACGTCCCCGGTAACCTGGGGTTTGAAGAGGCAAAGAATATAAGGTCAATAAATAAGGTTTACCCTCCTCTCAGGTTACCACCAGTATCAGAGAATCCGGCTAATCGGCCAATAAAGAAGTGAATTCCTTATTGAGAACACCTACCCGGAACAAGACAATAACAACACTATATGTATATTTGCAGGCTATAATTCAAAAGGTTAGTACTTCTTGATTATCTGATTTCATTTAACAAGCAATATGACAGATAAGATGAGGTCAAAGTTTTACTAATTAGCCAATGAAAAATCATCAATTCATCAATATCTATCACAAAATGACCAAGCCAACAGTATTTTCTATCAACAATAGCTCAATAAATTCTTGACGTCATCATTAATTGTTGAGTTAGAAGGCTTGTTGCGTCAGGTATGACGTCAGCCCTAGTTAGTGGCGTTAGGGTTAGTTAGGGTTTCAGAATTTGAAAGTTTGAAAGTTGATTTTACACACTACAAGCTCAACGTTGGAAAGAATATCAGTGCCTTAGAGTAAATGGAGTCAAAGTAAGGGAAAAAGATCTCAGGAGGGTTTATATTTAGAGACTAGAAGGTAGGGTTCCAAGGTGCTGCAATGGCAGGGCCCTAGAATCAAAACCCTAAGGGAAGGAGGCTCATTCTGATGTTGCTTAAGCAAGGCCTCATGCTCCTTCCTCTTTCTCTAAATGCAATTGGCAAAATGGCTAGCTTCAAAGTACAGATCTAAAGGAGAAAAGTGTTGCAGGAGCAAGGCTTTTCAAACCCTAGAAGGTTAAAACCCTAGGTGTAGAATTAACTAAGCCTAGGATGTCTCCTCTCTTCAACCTATAACTTTAATGCTAACTCAAAAAAAGGGAGAAAAGTGTAGCAACGCCTAGGCTATATCTTCCTTTATCAATGGCTAAAACAATTTCTCAAGCATGGGGACATATAGCAATGACCTACTAGTGTGCTTTCTACCTAGGGTTTCAAGATTTAGCAATATAATAGCAATATGATAGCAAATGTAAGAAATTAAGCCTACAACCATTCACTTAAGAAGTTTTGCATGAAAAATTCACTTACATATCATGAAGAATGCATAATCAAACCCTAGTTGTAAACCTTCCATGAGAGAAACACCATATATGCCAAGAAGAATCCTCCAATAAGAGTTGCACCTCACTTCCAACACCAAAAATACCAAGCAAAAGGCTAAAAGATAGTCTCTCACAAGAGAGTGAGTTGTGTTATATTCAAAATGAGGAAAAACGCCCTCTATTTATACCAATCCATGACCTTTCAATTAAAATTTAGGTCATTAAAACAGCTGACAATGCTGACTATAAAATTTACAGTGTTTTTACATTAACTGCTAGAAAAATGACATAATATGAGCAAAAGTGGGACGTCATGCCCTCTTGAGAGAGACGTTGGCCCTTTTTTGGGCATATTCAGCATCCAAAGACCAGACGTTGGCCCTTTTAGGGCTCCTCCAAGCTGCCACACATGCCAAATAGCTCCATCACACTGCCACATGCTCAGGATAACGTCATGCTCTGTTGGGTGACGTCCTATCTGTCAAAGGGCAAACGTTCCATCTGAAAGGGGTGATCCCCCCTAGGCCGGGCTCTGCCAAAGTGTCCTGGGTGGAAACGTCCTTCTTCCTTCCTGTGCAAAAGGCTCATCATAATGTTTTCATGTCTCTACCATCCCAACAACCATCTGATGGGCTCTTCATCCCCATGGAGGTCTGAGCTAATCATATCCCCATGTGTATCGGTCCGCTGGTACCTGTCCGCCGGGTATGGTCCTGCACATCAAAAACTTCGCCCTCCATGGGCTCATCAGTCCTTGGGATCATAGCAATGTCAATCATATCTCATCATTAAATTTATCAAATACATGCATAAAACCCCTAGCATATCCTCTAATAGCTCAAAGCATTACACCGATCTACTATTTAAAGTTGAAGAAATAGACAGAACAACCTATTGGGCTAGTATCCATAAGAAGAAGAAAGTTTCCACAGAAGATTATTCAAGCCATGTATATGAAGTGATATGGTCTAAGGATGTCCAGTCATAGTGAAGACCAGGGGTAGGTATTGTCCGTGGGTGACTTTGTAGGAGGTGAGTTGTACCTGTCATGGATGCACTTTTTCCAAGCCCCTTTATTGCCTTTATTCTTTATTTATTGCTTTTTCTTTCTTTTTACTTCAAGGTCTGACCAGAGAGACACTGCCTTGGCATGGTGACCAGAGCTGACAGTGTTACCCACTAGTATTTTCGCAGAAATGATAAGGGTGGCTCGTGATGAGACCCCCTTTCCCTTGGCCATGCAACCAAAGGTCATTGCCCTGGCGTGGTGACCAGATAATGGCAATGTCATACTGCTAGATACCTATGAACATAATGGGTCGGCTCGTGATGAGACCTCTCATCCTCTTGGTTAGGTCTTGTTTTTGTTATTTTTCTTTGGGTCCCTTTTGTTTCTTATTGAGAGGCCTTTTATTGCCTTCCCAGGGATCCCTGGGCGAAGCATCTCTAGGTTTTATTTCCTATGGCTTTTATCTTTTACCAGCTGCTTTTACCCCTGGGCCTTTAGCCCCTTCTTCCCACAAGACGAAGTGTAACCCCTCAAGTAGGTCATCCTAATGCCCGGACCAGGGGAATGGGATGGATGTATGGGAGATAAGATGTAAAGTGATAGTATGGTGGGAGCGGATGATGGCTCTTCAAATCCCCCCTGGTGGCTAACCAAAACCCATGGATACAAGCTTGCTAGGGCACCCCGTTAATCCCCCCAACAATGGTCAAGTGGGTCAGTGTAAGATCCAAACAGTTATCAGAAATGTAAGGAACCTGATGCATATATAAGAAAGTTATAATGATCAAACATGACACGTACCATGATACCTGGACCAATTACCTCATGGAGCAAGAGTCTTCTCTGATGCAAGTCCAAGCCGATGGTGATGGAAGTTGGTGTTGTTGACAGGAAAAATCTGGAAAGAAAGAAGAAGGATGGGCCCTCCAGGGCCATGCTCGGGTCAATCCTACTCTCGGTACTCCATGTCTAGGACCTGTGGGCCTCGAGACATGATCCCCTAGTTATCCCTAGAAAACGGGGATAACAAGAGGCTCTAATAGAAAATTTTGCATTGGAAGACATGACATTTTTGTAACAACAAGTATCACTGGACCATTAGGCCTTTTCTCTTCTGGGATTTTATTCAACGTTTTATTGATCTCAAATTGAAATCTCAAATCCTCTCATTTTTCTTCAAGAAGATTTGGTAAGAAGAGTATGGTAAGCAACTGGAGGAGCAAACATATTCAAGAACATTGTTTCAAGATCATCAAATGAGTCGATTGGTCTTGTGGGCAATGATGTGTACCATTCATAAGCTTGACGAAAGAGAGTTTGGAGAAACAATCTTGCCATTTATCATCATGTTCAATAAGGTGGAAGTCACAAACATATAAAAATAAATCAGCATGTCTTTTAGCATCAATCGTTCCATCTCTAGAAAATGTCTTCAAAGTACCCTTAGGAAGACCAGGGAGATCATGTTGCTCCCCTCGAAGGTTCAGGGGGTAGTCTCTTACTCTTCTTCTTGGAATTATATATATCGGATCGCGACTTTCCTCACACCTTTCTTCTTGTCTTCTTCATGTGTTTCTTCTCGTCTTTCTTCATGCCTATCTTCTCTATCAACCATATCTGAAAGTTTATTCTTTTCTTCAAAAAGATTCCCTTCAATTTCTAGGATACATAACTGCTTACTCTTAATTCTAGTGATTGGTCCTTTATATTCGTCCAATATCAATTCCCATTTTGTCTTTGCGCTCTTCGAATTTTCCTTTCGTCTCTTATTTGCTTCAGAGAATTTCCCTTTCTTCCTCTTGAACAAGAGTTTCCCAAGATCTTTCTAATTCTTCTTGAGTTCCAGTTGTTGTTATTGAAAGATTATACAACTAATGCAGAATACTTCTCTGGTTTTGCAACCCAATTTCTAACTAGGGCTGGTTCGGTTGCGGAAAAGTCATATGAATTAGTGGTGTAAAACCAACTTCAAATTTTCAAATTCGTCCCCAATGGAGTCTCCAAAAATGTTGACATTTGAATCTGTTCGGAACTAAACGACAACCTCACGAGGATATGAATCCTCCTGCATTTTTAAAGAGGTAGTACTCCTCTTTGGCTTATGATATATCTTTGAAATTTCTAGTCAAGATTAATATAGGACTATGTCAAATAACATGAGTCCAAGTTTTCAATGCTTAAGAAAATTCAAATGCTGAAAAATAAATATATGTATGTAAAAAGTGGGTTCTTGAGAAATGGACTAGGAACTTCAAACATCACACATGGCAGAAAATAAAATGCAGATATCCTCACATCCATCATAGTTTGATAAAGATCTGATCACATTCAATATAAAAATGAAATGGTCTATCACACGAGAGAACTTTGAAAGAGTATTACTTACAAAGATCAAAAAACAATTTTGATAGATTGATTTCAAATACTTTATATTCAAGACTCGGAATTATAAAATATAGTCTAAATCAATCCCCAATTAATTCTCTGGGATTTCTCAAAATGATAATGTCATTTACAGTGCTTGAAATTAAAAGCTATTGTCCATAAATGGATTGGGATTTGGGATCCCATAGACCATAAATAAATATTTACAAGAAAAATTTTGAAGAAGGAAGGGGCAGAGTAGAACGTGAACAACAAGATCTGGAAAGAAGACAAGAAGAAGTTATCAGAATTTAATTATTCTTTTCTAATGAAATAATAAGTATAACTGGATGAAAATATGATAAAGAGGGAAATATGTGATTCGGTGTAGACTGACTATGATGGACTCTCTCGCTTTCACTTGCTTGTTGATGTGCCTTTTGTACCTTTGTTGATCTGGGTTTATGAGCAGAATGAAATGAAACACAGATCTATAACATTAACACATATATACAGAGAACAATAACATAGATACAATGGAACTTAACTTCTATTCAATAAAGAAATATGTTGAAACTGTAAAATACAGAATGAAAACAAGCTTGCTCAAATGGTGGTAGCTAATCTCTGAGAAGAGATATGGTGGATACGCACATCCATCTGAGCATATTAAAATGATGCCTCTAGGCCTTTTTATCATCCAAAAGTAATCAGAAAACCCTAGACATTCAAAAACCTAACCCTAGGAAATGAAGCACCAAAAGTCATGTGGGCCATGGGGTAAGTTGGTACATCAACTTCCCAAGGTCGTAACTTTTTCATTCGATCTCCATTTTAGACATTTGATACCTCGTCGGAAAGTTCTATCTAAGAAGTAAAAAAAAAATTAAGGGTTAAGTTAAGGAATTTAATACTCTTGGTCCCCCAAAATTCCAAAAAAATGTCGTTTAGGGCCTCAAAATGGCCCTGGAAGTTTGGGACTCAAAAAACTGTAAAAAAACTACCAAAATGGAAAACTGTATGTGAGCCAATTGGAAGAGGTGGGTGGCCACTGATATCCACCTGGATCAATCCTCCCTCCTTAGGAAGCAATGGTCTCCATTGTGTTGATTTCCCCCATCAGATGAAGAAATTTCTGATGAATTTGCCCCCAGGTGAGCCACTTGCCTTCGTGCAGGAGCTGCCCTACTTTGACAACATGATAAAGATGAAGCTTCTATTGGCAAGTGCCCTTGACCCGTGTGTCCACAATCTTATTAGTGGATGCTTGTTCCATGTAGTTAGGGTTGATCTCTATCGGTGTCAACTATTTTACTATCTTTGAGGTGTCCAATAAGGGTGGAAAGTATGGCTGAAGGAGGTCCACATTAAAAACTAGGTGCAAGCCAAAGAAGGGGGGAATGTTGAGCTCGAAATCATTTTCACCCACAACCTTGGTGATGGTGTAAGTTCCATAGCGGAGTGGATGAATCTTTTGATGGGGTCCTATAAGGCATTGTTTCTGCAAGTGCAACCAAAATTTATCTCCCACCTGAAACTTGTGTGGAACTCAGTGTTGATCATGGTGATTCTTGTACTTGGCATTGGACTTCTGCAAAATAGCATGAACCTATTGGTAGATGTGTTGGATTCGTTCAATGAACCAGGTGTCTTTGTCGACTTCGTTTGTGCATGGGACGATTCTTCCTGTGTGGATGCAAGGGGTAGTGCAACATCCATGGGACCTAATGGTCGAAATACCAACCCCACTTGAAAGGGATTGTGACCGATTGAGCTATGTATGGCTTTATTGTAATTGTGTTAAACATAGGTAAGACTCTCATCACATGTTTGTGGATGCTTGTAATTGTACATGCGCAATATATGCACGATCATCTTGTTGACAACCTCGATTTGGCCATCCGTTTGGGGGTGGAAGGTCGTGGATTTGGTGAGCTTGGTATCCAACTGTGACCAGAGGCTCGACTAGAATGTGCTGAGGAACCAACTGTCCTAATCTGAGATGATGGTTTTTGGTATCCCAAAATATACCCACAGTCATTCAAAGAAGAGCTTGCTAGTGGCCTCTACTGTGATGCTCTTCTTACAGGCAACCAAAATCGCCATCTTGGAAAATCTATCAACAACCACGAAAACGCAGTTATTTCCCTGCTTGGTTGAAGGAAGGCCCAACATGTAGTCCATCTAGATGGATTCCCAGTGCCTGTTGGGAGTAGGTAGAGGGGTGTACATGCATTGTTTCGTAATGGTCGGTTTGGGAATGGCACAGGTCGTGCATGACCTAATATACTTGCTGACATCCTGTCAGAGTTTCGGCCAATAGAAATGTTGTTGTAGCACTGCCACTATATTTTTTATGCCGAAGTGTCTTGCCACCTGACTATGGTGAGCTTCAAAAATCATCTTTGCTCACTCACTTGATGGAATGTAGAGATGGCCTAGATGGCACAACAACCCGTTCTATAGATGAAAATCAATGACAATTGTGTTTGTGCCTAACATATGGTAGGTAGTGGAAAAGTCAGGATCTCTCTCGCAGAGTTGGGGCCATCCATAGGTCTCATGTCCAGAGGAGTGTAGCATCGTGGTTAGTGCAACAATTGGAGGTCGGTTGAGGTATTTAACAACGTGATTAATGCTCTCTATCTTATACTTTATGTTGATATGGAACTGTTGCAAGTATGTGGACCACTTATGATGGAGGTCATTTTGCAATTTTCCTTGTGTCTGCATGAACTACAGAGGCTTATGATCAGTGTGGATGACTGTCTCCTTCTCGAGAATGTAATGTCTCCACTGGCGATAGGATTGTACAATGGAGGACATCTCTTTTTCGTAAGTGGGGTACTTAGAAACATTATCTGATAGCATCTCACTATGATAGGCCATGAGATGTCCATGTTGAGTGAGAATTGTGCCCACAACATAGTCTGAAGCATCTGTCTCAATATCAAAAGGTTGTTGCAGATTGGGTAATGAGAGAACTGGGGCTGAGCACAAGTGTTGCTTCAAATCATCGAACTCTTTCTATTGCAACTAGACCCACACGAATTTTTCCTTGCCACCACCCTTGGTCACTTGCCTAAGGACCCATGCAATGTGGGAGAATCCCAACATAGACCTGCGATAGAAATTGGCAAGTCCTTAGAAGCTCTCAAGCTCAGTGAGTGTGGTCAGGGATGGCCAGTCGCAAATGACCTGGATCTTGGCAGGATAGACATGCACCCCATGCTCATCAACAATGTAGCCTAGGTAATAGACCTTGTTCATGTCGAAGGAGCATTTTTCCAAATTTTCATATAGCTTTTGTTGTCTTAGAGTGTGTATAACCTGTTGAATGTGTTGCATGTGTTCTTCCCAATTCTTGTTGAAGATGAGGATGTCATCCAAATACATCACCACAAAGGAATTGGTGAAAGTCTACAAGATATCGTCCATCATCCTCGTGAAAGTTGTTGGGGCATTTTTCAAGCCAAAGGGCATGACCAACCATTCAAAAATACCTTCTTTGGACTTGAAGGCAATCTTCCATACATCGGTCTGCTCCCATAGGACCTGGTGGTAGTCAGACTTCAAATCAATCTTACTGAAGTATTTGGCCCCCTTGAGCTGGTTAAGGAGATCATCAATTTAGGGAATTGGGTACCAGTTCTTGACTTTGATTTTATTTAGGGCCTGATAATCAATGCAAAGTCTCCAGGTCTTGTCTTTCTTCTGCACAAGCACAATTGGGATTCTACAAGGTGATGAGCTTGGGAGAATGTGCCCCTTTTCAAGTAGCTCTTGGATATGGTGCTTGATTTCCTCATTTTCTAACAAAGAGAAATGATAGACTGACCCATTGGGTAGTGGTGCGACGAGGGTCAGATCGATTGAGTGCTTGACCTGATAGTGAAGAGGTACCCCAATGGGTGAGGAGAAGATGTCTTTGTATTCTTCCACAACCTTATCCACTTGCTTCTGTTGCATGGAGAGACCTGTCACGGAGGCCATGGATGTGGTTTCAACCTTCCACTCACTTTGAGCGTGAATCACGAAGAAGAAAAAATTCTCGGTTTGAGAGATGACCCTCCTACATTGCTTGACAGAGATCAAGGAAATGGCGATAGATGGGACTACCTCGGGTATCCTGTATAATTTCCTATCCAAAGTAATAATAACACTAAGAGGCCTAGACTCATATACATCATGATGTTTCCACAAATAAGGTTGGCCTGAAATAACATCACAAACTTCAAGGGGGGCGAAATCACACAATACCTCATCTTTGAAGGGCTTGATGTCGTAGGCCATGTGACACTGTTGGCTGAAGTGGATATCTCTCCCTTGTCGGAGCCATCCAATGGTGTACAATTGTGGGTGTGGTGTTGTCGACATAACCAACCGCTTGACGAGCTCCACTGAGATGAGGTTCTTCTGGCTATTGCTATCAACGATGAAGTGCAGCGAAGTACCCTTCACCCACATCTGTGAATGAAAGAGGTACTTACCTTCCTCTGGTTCATCAAGTTCGTCGGGTTGGAACTTGGTGGTGATAGCAATGGTGGCACTGGGTTATGAATCAATGATCAATATCCCTTTTTCTAGTTCAGACTCAACGTCAGAGCCTGCATCTGATTCAGAGGCTTTCACCTCGACCACCAATGACTACTTTGAGCGGAATTCAATTGTGTTATGCTAGGGGATCTTATGGAACTCACACCATTTCCCAGTGTCTTTCTTTGTCTTCCTATTGTAATTCTTTGTTTGCGGTTTGGACTGTTTTTCCTAAGGTTTTCCATCCTTTCTCTTCCCTTTGTTATGCGGGTTAGGTTCGCCTTTGCCCTACTTCTGCTGTGAGGGGTTTGTAAACCTGAGCTATTGTGTTTTTTGTTTAAGCTTATGCTCTATTTTGACAGCATATCGATAGGTCGCGCCCAAGGATGAGATGTCCAGAAACTACATTTCTTTCTGGATGTATCTATGGAGAACGTCCCAGTACTTGAGCACCAGATTTCATTCATAGTCTTTTATACCCAGTTTGGTGTGCAAGGTATGGAAGACATTGGTGAACTTTGGCACTGTTTAGTTCCTTTCTTTCCGCAGTGTGGTCCATCTTATGTATAAATTGTCATAACTTCCAACAGGGTAATATTTTTACTTAATAGCATCCCTGAAGGAACCTCAAGTGGTTGCAACTACAAATAATGTAGATCCCTCTATTTCCTTTTGCACACAGAAAGTCTCCCACCAATATTTGACATGGGGGACGACCTTAAGGAGCGCAAATGTAAGATTTTCTCTATTGAAAAAGTTGTGGACAAAACAATACCCTTCTAGAAGGTTTAATCATTTGTCTACAACATCTACATATATTTGACCTTCAAATGTATGAATACAAAAATTGATATGTACCTTGAAGGGGTGGCACCTTCGCTGGAGGAATATGTGTCACCTATTGGCATCCATCAAAGGATTTTCACAAAGTTATCCATCATCTCATTCCTTTGTTGCAAGAGGGCTTCCTCGAGCAACAATTTAAAGGGATCTCTTGCCCCATCGTCTATCTTTTCTTTCCCCATGGGCAACCGTCAGGTTCGGCGAGGTCGATCTTGCAAAGGCTCAACTGGTTTGAGTCTCAACTTCTTATACCTTGACCTTGTTGGGGACATGCACACAGAAACAAATGAAGAGAATATCGCTCTGATACCACTGATATGGGTTTATGAGCATAATGAAATGAAACACAAATCTATAACATTAAAACATATATACATAGAACAATAATAGAGATATAGTAGAAATTAACTTCTATTCAATAAAGAAATTTGTTGAAACTGTAAAATGCAGACTGAAAACAAGATTGCTCAAATGGTGGTAGCCAATCTCTGAGAAGAGATGTGGCGGCTATGCACATTCATCTGAGCACCTTACAATGATGCCTATGGGCCTTTTTAGCATCTAGAAGTAATAAGAAAACCCTAGACATCCAAAAACCTAACCCTAAGAGATGAAGCGCCAAAAGTCATGTGGGCCCCAATGGGGTAAGTTGGTACATCAACTTCCCGAGGTCATAACTTTTGCATACGATATTTTTTTAGGTGTTTTATACCTCATCGAAAAGGTCTATCCAGGAAGTAAAACTTCTATCGGGGGTTAGGGTATGCAATTGGCAACCCCTTGCCCCCCAAAATTCCAAAAAAAACGTCGTTTAGGGCCTCAAAATGGCCCTGGAAGTTTGGGACACAAAAAACTGTAATAAAACTGCCAAAATGGAAAATTGTATGTGATCCAGTTGGAAGAGGTGGGTGGCCACCAATATCCACCTAGATCATTTGCTCGTTGCAGTTAGGTGGCCAATTGTAATTTCTTCCGTTGGTATTTCAGAAATCTTGGCAATAGACTTTTTTAACCATTCTTCATATAATCCCTTAACAAAGCAACGATCACTTATTGTTTCACTTTGATATTAAACAATTTTCCCTCAATCTCTCCATAGTCGATAGATAAATTTTGCAACGTATTTTCAATATCTTCATTTTTATTAGTATATTCAACAAGCCAATTGTCAATGTCATCATATGTGAATTCAACTATGCTATCAAAATTTTCAGCTAATGCTTTCTTTAAACCTTCAATTTGTTCTTCAAATTGTTGTCATGTCATGAGAATTGAACTTGATATTAGCTTAGGGTCTGAAACTTTAATGGTGGTACCAGAAATATCCAAGTTAACAATCTTTAAATATGCTTCTGTCCTTTTTCGTGACAAATCATTTAATTGACTCAATAGTCCCCTTAATGTATTAACTCTTTCGATTGAACACGCCTTTAATTGCTTCACACGATTCTGGGAGGGAAAATCTTCATGTTTTCTTCTTTGGTTCATCATCGTTGAGACCTTTGCTACAAACATTGCAACTCCATATGTGCAAAAGCCTTCATCATTCTTTAAATTTGCATTCAAATATTCTTTAATATTTTGGATTCTAAGGTCGAGAGAGGCACAACGTTTTGCCAAGTCCCATATTTCTAAAATTAATGACATTCTTTTCTTTATATTTTCCTCGATGAAATGTCAAGTAGCCACAATCAAACTTGAAATTCCTTTAACTCTTGAACTTGACTCTGGAATTTCTTGAAGACTTCAGTCAACCCGAATCATGGCAACCGAGGTAGCCAAAATAGGTGGAGGCATGAGGGTTGCTTCCAATTCCTTAACTTTTTCTTTTAGCTAAACAATTTCTTCTTCCATATTAGCTATTGAAAATTCCAATGCGTCCCCTCTGACCTTGTGAATTGAGGACAATTTTTATGGCAACATGTTTCAGGTGCCAATGGTAGACTGTAATTTTCCCCTCTTACTCCTTGAAGTCCTTTCAGAAACCATTTTCTTTGAATCCTTATCAAATGAGGCATTATGTACAACAAAGGTTTCTTCATCAGAAAATATTTCATCCTAGACAACAATTGTAAAAGCCTGTTGTACATTTTTCTGAGCGTGTTCCTCTTCGTCCGGGAAACCGATATTCTCGATGTCAACATCTAGGTCCATGTATTCTAGCAATATATCATTTTCAAGTGCATCTATTTCTCCTACCCCTTGTTGAGAATCGATTCTTTTCCTTTTAACTTTTAGCTTACGGGGGTTTTCTAAATTTCCCTAAGGAGGGTTTCTCTCTTCGTCATCTCCTGAATTATTACTCAGGGTTTTTCTTTGTTGGGACGCTCCAAAATGATGGTTTATCTTAGGTAAAACACTTCTATAGGAAATGGTGGGTGATTGAGCATTTCTTTTCACTAGAGGGTTTGCCTCTCTCTTTGTGATGTTTTGCGCTGCTTACAATGGTCTCTATATCACCAACATTTCTATCAATTTCTAGAACATGAGGGTCGTGACTATCACCCTCTTCTTCTCCCAATATAAGTGCATTGATAAATGCAGGGATAAGCCTAAATGATATTATGTGGTTATACAAAAGGTGATTAGGGTCAAATCCTTTGATCTGTTATGCAAATCTCATGTTAAATTAGTCAAAATAGGAAGCATACTCATCAATCTTGGAAAGTCCTCTTAAGAGAATTTTGCCAACCTTCCACGACAGAGGGATAAATTACTTTTTTATTTTTTCATAAAAAATGTGAAACCAAAATTTGTACTATCTTGCCACCTCTATGATAAATAATCTGTTAGGCACATAATAGGTAAGAAATATAGGTTTTTCGTGAGAACAAAAAATCTTAATGATGTTATAATCATCCATTTTTTCAAGAACTCCCTTTCCATTCAGAAAATTCAATGCTTCCAAAGAAATCCTGGAAGTATCATCTCCAAATAGTAGTTTCTTGAATTTATACACGAAATTATTATATACCTCATAAAAATAATGACCAACCTTTTTCCTCCACAGAGCTTTGATACAACATAGTTATAGGGTCCACCTTTGCGTTTACCCTTTTGTCGATACTTAAATCTTTGAAAAAATGGCAGTACGTGATAGTGAAAATAAAAAAGGATGCCATATAGAACTTGTTTTCAGTTTTGAAATTCATCAATTGTGCAGTAACCTCATTTGATATGATCTTCGCCCAGTCGAAGATTGCGTTCTCATGGACTGTGAAATGAAAAATGTATAATGTCAACCAAGGAATAGTTGTTGTAATATCTTGACCAACAACTCTAGTAAACAACCAAGCAATTTCTTTATAAGGGTCCTTACAAGAACACACCTGAATCTTGGATATATCTCTAAGCATTGAGGCGGGATCTTGTAGATATTCTTGCAGGAGTTCAATTCCATTGTTTTTTCCCTTCGGGAAATTTCTGTCTCTTCTCCTTTATAAACCAAGTTCGGCTCTGGAAATTTTAACATCTTCTTAAAAATCGAAAACACTAATGAAACAAGGGAGCCACTTTGCAAAGGGATGGTTCTTCTATTCTGGATGAATTTGTCAATGCACCAAATAATGATATCTTTACATTTGAAAACCTCTGGAATGCAACCGATGAGAGTTATTCCTGATGTCCACACCTTATTATTGTCTTTGTTCGACAATGTTGAATAGTACTGATAAGACCTGGACCAATGGTATTTTTGGTCTTCTATGGAGAACAAGTTCAAAGTATCCCTGCAAAAATGTTGTTGTCTCACAACCATCTTCAGAAAGTTGGAAAACAATTCCGTAATATCACTTAGCATAGTAAAATGAGCCTTAATTTATATTTTCTTGCTGAAAGCATTAATTTGAAATACATGTAAATTGCCTCGATATAAACATCATTAATTAACAGCCTTTTCAAAAATGAATTTAGCAGTTGATTCCATAAAAATAACATTTAATGTGACTCGAGAAATGTGAAATAAGGGGACACGTCACAACAGGGAGTCGAAGTGGAAGTTTTCAAATGAAAATGCAAGTCTGTGAGTCCACGAGTCCAAAATGAATGAAACAACTAAGTATTGAGATCTTTCGGACGTCTTGCGAGAGGTAGAAAAGTAATCAAGTGCAAGTCTGCGACGAAAAAAATAAACTAAGTGTTGAGCCAGATGAAAAAACAAAAAGGAAATACGAACAAGTCTGTGAGTATGATGGAAACGGATAAGTATGGTAAGAAAGATAAAACAATGAGAGGGGTGAAGGAGGTGTATGATACATGGCCAAGAAATTTTATGGGAGGGTAAGAGTCATAAAAGAAAAAGGATAGGAAAGAAGGGAAAACATATGGCATTCAACACCTCTGTCACATTTCTTGGCGTTGGGCCATCCTCTAATGTCCTCTATTTTCTCAGGATCAACTGTTATCCCATCTACTGAAATAATATGCCCCAAGTAGTGAATCTTCTTTTGATAAAAGATGCACTTACTTAGTTTAGCATACAATTTATGCTCTCTCAAAACTTACAACACCATTCTCAAATGTTAATCATGCTCTTATTTTGTCCTTGAGTAGATGATAATATCATCTAAGAAACAATCACAAACATGCCTAAGTATTCCTTGAACACTCCATTCACTCCTTTCATCAGGCACATGAAAACACTTAGGGAATTTGATAGTCCAAAAAGCACTACCGTAAATTCATAATGCCTATATCCTATTTTGAATGTTGTCTTGTTGATATCCTCTTCCTTTATCCTCACTTAATGATAACTTGATCTCAAGTCAATCTTGAAAAAGATTCTTGCACCTTTTAACTGATCAAAAAGATCACCAATCCTTGGAAAATGATATTTTTTCTTTATGGTAACCTTATTCAATTGTCTGAAATCAATACATGGCCTTAAGGTTCCATCTTTCTTCAAAAAAAAAGAATTGGGGCTCACCAAGGTGACACACTTGAGCGTATATACCCCTTTTTCAAAAGTTCTTCAAGTTGCATCTACAACTCTTTCAATTATGGTCCTCCCATTATGTAAGGTGTCTTGGACACTAGGGTAGATCCTGGCACCAAATCAATAGATAAATCAATCTCTCTCTTTGGTGGAAATCTCGGGATATCCCCCAAAAAATCTTCAAAATCCCTCAAGACTAGATGGTCTTCAATACTTGCCACTTTATCTCTGACTGTTTATTCCATATGGGCTGCAAAAATTTGGCATCCCTTCCTGAAACTCCTTTTTAGCTACATGGATGAAATTTATCTAACAACTACATCTCTCAGAATGCCTTGAATCTTTCCTTGCTTCCCTCCCTCATCAAGACAAGTTATGGTCTTGTTGTAACAGTCTAGGACAACATGGTGTTTTTCCAACCAATCCATGCTAATTAGACAGTCATACGAACCTAATGGTATGATGTTCACATCTACCTTGTGCTAAGTCCATTCATGTCTATTGGAAAATATTTAACCAACTCATTGATATTTCTCTTAGCCCCCGTGGCTAACTAAACTAACCAAGATTTCTTATGCTTACTCCTTTGCAAGTGAAATATTTCAACAATGTTAGATTTTATGTAAATATGTCTAGCTCCATAATAAATTAAAATGGCTATGGGTTAGTTATCAATATTACCTTCCACTTCAATCATGGGGGATTGATACTATGCTTTCTTTTTGTGCAAGGCTGCATAAATCCTTGGCATGCTTGCTCCCTTATCTTCCATTGTTTCAGCCTCCTGAATGTTGTGAACAATCCTCATTCTTTCTCCTACATGAGGGCAGTCCCTATATAAGTGATTTCCCTCACATCCCCAACATTGTACACATTATTGCCTTGGCCTTTTCCCAAATGAATTTGCTTTCTTATGATAATTTTGGATTGATTGTCCTTGTTGATTTGCTTGGGAGTTGTTCTTGAAAAATGGTGCCTAAAAACCTTTATGCATTTGATCCCTTTTTCCTTTCATCTTTTCATTCCAAGATTTTTGGAAAACTGGTCTCCCTCTGCTTTTCTCTTCTTATGGCCTCTTCCAAAGTCTTAGGGTTATCATATTATATCTCATCATTGTAGAAAGAGGGTAACTCACTCATAAACCTTTGAATTTTGACCTTATCATCCTTTATAAATCCCACATACTTCAACAACGCAAAGAACCTCTTCTCATACTCATCCATTGTCATGCTTCCCAACTTGAGTTCAAAGAATTATTTCATCTTCTTCTCATAGTAATGATCATACAAATATTTCTCTTGGAAATATCCTTTGAACTTCCTCCATGATATCTTCCTCTCATCAAGGTGTTTTTCTTGCTTAAGTTGATCCCACCACATGGTTGCCTTTCCTTGCAAGTGGCAGGTTGCAATTCTTGTTTCTACCCTAGAGGGATAATCATGCAGTTGGATTTTTTTTTCATTTCCAACAGCCAACCCTCGACCTCTTCTCCCTTCCTGTGCTCACCATTGAAATTTGGTGGCTTGATTTTACCGAGTTCACCTTGCAAGATGTCTCCCTCAGGCCTTCTCCTATGTCTCCTAACAAGGGACACACTTGGGCTACTCCCTGGCCCTAAACTTGCATGATCTCTCCTAGTGTATTTCCTTGGGGAATGATGGTTCCTTCTCATGCTCCTAAACTTCTTTCCATTCCCATGCTCATCCATTTTGCTATAGGATCTAGATGTTGTCACTTGTCTGACACTAACTACTTGCTTTGTGCCAATGTCTTTATTGGCTTGCCTCTACAACATGTTCAAGATTTGTAATATCTCTTCCCAAGCTTTCATAATATTTTCATTATCATATCTATAACTCTACACTTCTCTATGCAGGCTTCTCATAGTTACAGGCTCCTGCTTGTCTCTTCTTCCATTAGACTATGTGTCAGCATTTCCCATGTTGACATGCATCCCTCTGAATTCCTCTTCATTACTGTAGGAATATTTTGCATCTTCCATGACACTAGTTCTAATATAGGAACCAAACTTCCTTCTTGTACCTCTAAATTCTACAAGAAAATGTGCATGCAAAAAAATTTCTGTTAGACAAAAATATATACATACATAATTCTGGAAAAAAAAATGCATAATTTTTTCTGCTTTCTAATGCCACCAATCATTTTCTTTTGTGTTGAATGTAAAATTTCCTACTCATATCAATTTTCAGGTTTGATAGGTGGATTCTCCTCCTCAATACCTTTCCATCGACTATTCATTTTCCTAATTGTGAGTTCCAAGTAGAAAGTTACGGTTTCCAGAAGTTTTGACTATTTTCCCCCTTTTAACCCTATATGCTATATGTGTCTTATTTTTCTTCCTGCACATTTATGTACCCATATTTCAAATCTGGCCCCATGGTTGTCTTTTATGGTCCATGATCTTTCCCTAAACTACTCCTATACCCCAAATTGACTTATGAGTAGGGAGTTATGCCCTTTGGAAATAATTTGGTACCTAAAATATACCTTGTACTCTTTAGGTTGTAACTTCTTCATCTGAGCTTTGTTTTACACTCATAATAGCTTGTTGGAAAGCTCTCCTCGAGGTATTTATTTTCACTGCAAAGGCACCATGTGCTTGTAATATTTTGTTGCCTAAAAATGTTGTTTCGGCCCTAAAAAATGCCCTGCAAGATTATGACCTACAAAAACACTATAATTTTCTGTCAATTTGACTAATTAATGTTGACAAAACTGTTGATCTGACGTTCTGCATCCACATGGTGCCTTGGGGTGATGCCTCACCAACACCCTTGTCCACCTTGGCCCTACCTCATTAGCCTTTATCATCTTCCTGTTTATCTCTTTCCTTACCTCTATCTTCTACCTTACCTTTTACGCTTACCTTCACACTTTAATGTATAAATAAAATAAAATAATTTTTAATAGTATGGGACCCCACCCATACCAGCTACCACATGGCACCACTATAGTGGCCCATGCCACCAGCAGGTCCCATCCATACCTTACCTTTGACATTTCCCATTGGTCGCAGTGATTGGCAGGTCCCATCCCGCGCCTTTACCTTTGACACAAAAATTGCCCGTGCCCCAAATATAACAGTGGAGATTGGGAAGTGATCGATGACCCACAACGATCTCACATCGTCAACATGCGCGAGGGTTAACAACCCTCCGCGATGCGAACCCGAAAACCGCCAATGACACACGACACATTTCTATTGGTTTCACAATGCCAAGAAATGTTTCCAAAACCACCATGGAGCCATGCGATACCACTTACCACCCAACGTCGATACCAATTGTGGTATCAACCACTGCTTCAACGATATCCCCACCACCATGCCACCGTCACAGTCCACGTCATCACTGCCACGTCACTCTCCACGTCATGGTACATAAAATTACCCAAATTTTCCAATTTTCATAATTTTTAAAATTTTTTAAAAATGCATAATTTCAAAATTTCCACCATGGCCGCCATGAAACTCTTAAATTAAGCTTGCTACGACCAATTTTTCGGCCATGTGCATGTCAATTCGAGATCTGCACCCAAAATTGGACGCTTCCATGTTGAATCCTCAATGAATTTCACTATAGAAATTGAGGCTTTTGCCCAATTTTGCCCAATTCCACCATGGATGCTCTGTAATGTCTAAAATTAGACCAATTATAGGCCCAAAAACACTCATTCAAAGGTTAAAATTGGGGATTTTAACCCCTTAGTTCAATTTCTTCAAATTCCTCAATTTTACTGGAGTAATTTGAAAAATAAATCTGTAGACATCCTCTGAGCTTTAATATGCAATTTTGGTATCTGCGTGCTGAGTCTGGCCCATGTAGGCTCAGTGTTGAACCCGTGGCTGTGATACCAATATGTTTAACCGAGGAACATTACTACACAAAAAATACACCTAAAAATTAAAAAAAATATGTTAACTCATTTCCTATAGCTTACCAACTACAAATTATACACATAATTAACTAGATTCTGACACCCATAATTAAATGCATCTACAATTGTCTAAATGAATAGGGATGCAATTAATAAATCATCTACAACAATACATAAAACCATTCTCATACACAAGGTAAAATGCGTAGCCATAAAACTCATAAGAAAACTTAGATAATAGATAAACACTTATCTTTTTAAAACCATTGTGGAACCAACTGCTTGGGAAGGATGTTCCACCCAACCATAGACTTATTGTTTCAAATCTCAACAACAAGTCACCCCCGAGTTGGGGCTAAGAATCCAAAAAAGAAGGGTGTCTCTCACATTCCACTCACAACTCAATATCCCACAACCCACTGGTATTCTCTTACAATTATCCCAAATTTCCTCCAGCTCTCTTCCTCTTGACCTGCCCAACCCAAGGAATGTACCCCTTCACTACTCTCAACCCATCGAGCGTCCCATTCGTTTATCAAGGTGTCTCTGACACATGTAACCATGAATCTCTCTACTGAGAACTCAAGGGAACTCACTGCCAATAAAACTACCAGCAAACAACAACAACAATCACTTGTTGTTGTAGTGCAACTCCCAAACAAGTTCACTCTTTAGGCCTGATAACCTGACTCTTCATTCTTCAGCTCCAAAATGCTCCAAAAGTGCTTTAGCATGCTCCAAAATTCTCCCAGCCCTCTTGCTCTAGTTCTCGTGCTCTTTTCCCCTCTTCTATGCTTGTTATTCATGCTAAAACTGAATGTGAAAAACTACCTAGTCTCCCCATATGAATTTCCTCTATTTTCTCAAGACAGTTGACTGCTCACTCTGCCCAATGTTGATTATACTACAACCCCATGCTTCTAGTAACCATGGGATGTGACTTTTACACCCACCCTCTGACATGTATTCAATGATAGGGATCTCATACACTCAAACATAAATATAAGTTATCCCCAATGGTAATAAAATT